>JAZHYW010008622.1:0-248536 GCA_037355805.1 Ixodes ricinus | reverse complement strand
GATGAGAGGGGAGCCACGTGAAGGGCGCCCCGCTGCGGCGAGGCGCCGAAACACACTTGTCCCGAGTGATGGAATGTCCGCTAGTGCTCCTCGCGTTCTTCGCGCTCCCGCTTCTTTCCTCGTCGAGTTTGAAAACCATGTTCCGGGTCCTCGCCGCTGCAAAAGCTGTGCGCCGACTACAGGCTCCCCGAGAAATGCTCTGTACTACCAGATCCTCGCGCTTTAAATCTGCGACCGGGCACTTCATGGCTCCGTCGTCGAACTGCCAGGCTTTGTGAGCATAGAGGAGGCTATGGCAAAGGCTATAGAATCAGGAGCTTTCCGAGGTAGGCTGCCTGCCTCCTCCGCACGGCATAAGCGCCGTCGGGAAGTTTTGACCTCTCACACGTTGCTCGTGTAGAACGGTTCCACAAACGTCCATTCCTCACCGTCAGGATTTTTTTTTTTTTGAACTACGAGTGGGAGGTTTTTTCTGAGCATACACTACTATAGGATCGTTTGATTGGCCTGCACCTACTATACCAGTGCAGAAAAGAGTAGGGCTTTCTACTCCCGGTCGTATCTTAATACGCATACCGGAAGTATGCGCTGCCTTGCACTTTTCTGCACCGGTGCACGAGGTGCGGATACATCGAACAAGCCTATACTGTGCTCAACGGTCCCAAATATGGCGTCCAGTGAATGCACCTTATAACCGATTCTATTGTTGATACATTTGGTATGCCGCAATCGAATCCGGCCAAAAGAAAAAGGAAGCTTTGGAAATGAGTGCCGCAGAGGGCAGCGTTCATAGGACCATTGATTTATCCCGTGCCCATCGCTACATGGAATGGTACCGCGGACAAACCTTAAACCATTGGGAGTTTCCGGGCTATGCCAACTAGCGGCATTTGGTGCACCCCAGAGAAGGGCTGAGCGTTAATTTAGGCTACTGAGATTTTTGCGTGCGCCTTTACCGCAATGAACTTCAGTCAGATCGCGCGAATACTCCGGCCAGGATTCAAAACCCCAACTGGGTTTCCGTAGGCCGGTTAACGCAGACGTACCCGCGGAAAATTATATGAGCTCGTGGACAATTTTATGCACAGCCTACACGGGGAAACTCTTGTACAATCTATTGGAAGTTCTCCTGGGCTATTCCTTTTACTCTTTATTATAGTTAGACTAAAATGCCTTATTTTATCTGCTGACTATAACAATAAATTTTGAGGACTTCTATACTAAGAATATTTCTGTAAGTGAAGTAAAATATACGCTTTTTTACATGGTACTTCTGAGAGCTATTGGGCGTAAAGAAGTCGTATAATTAAACCAATGAACGAAGTAGAGATTTTAAGTGGAGGTGGTCGGCAAAAAGATTTTAAAAATACAGTTTACTCTGTCTGCTTTGGCATTAGCACTGCAGACTTAAAGCCAATTTAAAATATATGATTGTGGTAACTAAAAAAAATAATAGTTTTGTTTTAATATGTTAATTATAATAAGAGAGGAAATATACCGAGTGAGACCTCAGCCACAGAGCAGACATGGTCGGCGGTTGTTTATAAATTAAATTAAAATTCTTCCTATCCTCGTCTTTGTTTGCTTTTTTCGGCTGTCTCGAGCTTGTCCTGGTACTTGGTTGTCCTGATTCAATTAAACTTTTTACGAAGGTGTCTTTCAGCGGGGCATTTATCATACTCAAATTTCATAAATGTGGGTACAAGGAAACAAATACAAAAAAAAACTTACACCTTAAAGATTTCGTTTTCTTTTTCCCCTATACACAGGGGGAAAAAACGTGTAAACCGTCTTGTTGCCCCTGCTACTCACATCTATGGTGCCACACACGTTCGCATCTGCTACATCTGCTTTCTGGTGTTCATTTAAAATAACCTTTCACGTTTATCCTTGGTATGCTGTGCCATCTCTACATGGCATCGTCAACCAGACGGTTTTTAACGTTTTCCTCTATGTGCGAGGAAAAAACAAAAAACCGGGATTTTTTAGGCTTAAATCTTTTACCTGAAACCTACACTCAACGAAATTTCAATGTGGTAAATGCATCACATAAAGACATGTTTTGTCAAAGGTTTCACTGCTCTCAGTTAATTGGTTTATTTACGCGGACACGCCCTGTAAATTCATTATCGCTTCAAGAAGACGCTTCAGTTCTGGAAACACTTAATTGCTCGAGACCAAATGTAGGCCCGCGTACATCCGTGCACGAGGAGCCACCCTCAAAAATACGCTCTCGCCGCATGCATCGTGCCAACGGCACGCGAAAGAAGTCCGCGAGACTTCTTTGGCCGCCCCGACCCTCGAAGACTCTTCGGAATGAGGCCCCCTATAATGCTCCGACGAAGGCACAAGATGGTTTCATTACCTCGACCATAAATCTCGGCAAACGATGTCAAGGGAAAGCGATGCTTGTGCCATACGAGGGGAGATACTCGGCTTGGGGTAGGCCGCGTGCCAGTTACCCGGTCAATCAGTCGATTGCGGGACCCGGTAAGGGATCGTGTGGCCTAATCATTTACCCTTTATCCTATAAGCCCAGTAAACCACCGAATACGTTCCCTCCACACCGTATCCACCGTCCGCTGGCGCCAGTGTATAGTTGGTTGCGCCGCTCGTAGCAACGCCATTCAAGGTTACCTGCATGTCACCGCTGACCTTCGTAAGAAGCTTTGGCGAATGTGCACGGGTGACCATCATCCGCCAATACATCAACTTTTTTTTTTATTTTACAGTGAGAGCAGGAAGAGAGGGTAAAGAAGCTACATAATGATACCGCGAGTTTAGCTTGGACACATGTGCAATGTGGTCGTTTCTCGCTGTCATTCTTGCGAATACCATCGTCGTGAATTCTAAATTTAATGCTACATAAATAAGTTTTTTTTTTCTTTTTTTCTTTTTGCCATTTCAGCGTTTTTAACGAGTGCAATGGGAGACAAAGAAAGCCTGCCTCGCTTCTGCCCACTAATCATTCGAAGCGGAGCCCGGCGTTCTGACGCTCCCGCGCATTCTCGTTTCCTCCTCTCCATCACTTTCTCGCCGCATAGCTTTTTCAAGCGGGTCTGCTTGCAAACACGTGCGTAGACCGTTTCAAATGATCGCCCTCTGTGCGTTCCCATCCTCGCTTACTGGGCTGTAGACCGCGTTCTGCGCATGCGCATTAGCTCTCTTCCGAGGAATATTGTCACGGATAAGAACCGCGGATGGACGCGAAACGGAAAATGAATGTTTAATGAAGCGAACTTGTGCCTACAGATTTCACGAGAAAGGCATCTTGCGTTGGTGACGGAATAGTCGACCGGCCGAATGAGCGCATTACCACTACTCTTATTCGAGCGGTATACGTTCAGGAAGATTCTACATGAGAACACACGACGAGAGCCAAGACCGCGCTATACTTCGTTTCAGCTTGGGTCCAGACGCAGCCGACGCTACGAGCGCGAGCGCCGTGGCCCTGAACAGTGCTTGCATTGCACGAGCGCGCGTGCAGTGGCAGGGACTGCTCAGGGCCGGAGGCTCGCGCTCGTAGCATCGCGCTGCGTCTGGACTGAAGCTGAAACGAAGTATAGAACGTTCCAGGAGAGCAAAGATTGACGAAAGAGAGAACGGAGCCGAGCAGGGTTCGAACACCGCGCCCTCCGCGTGGAAGCCGCGAGCTCTGCAAACTCCGCCAAGCACGCGGCAATATCGGACGCCACGCACGAGTGCACACAGCCCAATGACTCGGCATTTTTCACCCCTGTCGGTTCCTGCTCCCGGTGTCCGAGGAGACAGCTGCTGATCTCTCGGAGGTCGGTTACGAGACGGAGAGGAGTGAGCAGCGGGGGGAACCGTCCTCCTTGCTGCCGCGTCCCGTCCAAACCGGTTTGTTAGTACGCGGCACATCTGCCGGGCTCCTCGAGAACCGGTCGCCTTGAAACGGGTTTTTTCTTCTTTTCTTTTTCAAGTGCACTCGAGCGTCGATATCTTCGCCCGCGCTGCCTTCTTCTCCCGCGGCACACCACGTGGAACGCGGCACCGTGCAACGACGACCGATCGGAACCGGTGGCAGTGCGGTTGGCCACTGTCGTTGACACGTGCTCGAGCAATACAACAACTAGAAGACAGGACCTGTGTGCTCGAGGGCGGTTGTGTAGTGTGATGAGGTGGTTCAACGGCTGGAGTTTCCGGCATGGACGACACGAAGCTGGGCAGCCTACGGTGACCGTTAGTGACCAGGAGGGAACCGATTGTGAATCGTCAGTCTCTCAGTTCTGGGTTTCGTCAGACGGGTGATACATGAGGAACAGGAAGAGCGTCCGTTTTTATGAACGCCATGCACTCTCGAGCGTTCACTTAGCAAATGTCGATGCAAGGCGTCGCACTTTTATTTCCACGGCAGTTCAGTGAAAAGGTATCTTTCCTTTCCAGTTCACAGTTACATGAATCCTCAAAGGGGTGTCTTCCTGCATGTCGATCACGGTCTCATCTACCTCAGGGGATTTGTGCAGCAATGTGCAAGGCACCAGTGCTTTACATCCTCGTAATCAAAGTGCACCAACATATCAATCAATTCCTGTTCTAATTTACTGCTAATATTAAAACAATAACTACCGCAACTACTGCTACTACTGATAACAATAATAATAATAATACTATTACTGCTGTTCCAGTATTAAAAAGTAATTTTCCTGCGCGTGTGCTCGTTTCAAACAAAGCATTTCGCAAGACTGCACCTTCGCACCGGATTCATCTTATGATGAAGCCTAATGCACGAAACATTTGGATTGAGTATCCGCAGAAAAAAGTGCTCGCTAGGGAGCTTCATCGGTACTCGCTGTCACTAGAGAGTTTTAGTGGAACAGTCCGATGACTCCTATAAAAATACCCGATACTCCGCCGCCGCCGCCTTCGCCCTTGCATTGTTTCGTAAACGGGTATCGTTATCGAAGGTATCGGAACGATCTGCTAAAACTCTCTAATGCGGTGTCAACGTATACCAGATCAAAGTCAGTTGACAAGTTTCCTATAGAGCGCCTGGCGCCTTTGCTTGGTGGCGCCGGTATACGCTATCAAACCAGCCCATATGAAAGAAAAGAAGCGACAAAACCGGCTGAACGTTGGATGCACATTGCCTGCGGTAAAAGGTAATTCTATTTTTTTTTAATGGTGAACATAAACTTTTCGCAGAAGTTTGCACGTTGGATACACATTGATTGCGCTAGAAGGTAATTCTATTTTTTTGTTTTGTTTTTATGGTGAACATAAACTTTTCGCAGAAGTTTGCACGTTGGATGCACATTGCCTGCGGTGGAAGCCGATTCAGCGTCGTTCGAAAACGGTCTTTCTACGTTGACCGTGGAAGCGGTGCTGCTGTTGGCGCTATAGACGATTTTCGTCTCCTTTCGTCCTCAGTCACGTGCGTTCCGTGCCTGGTATACGGGACGAAAAAATAATAAAATATTTAAACCCGACATATGCGAGAAAGTATGGGAGAGGTAAAACAAGATTGTGTGACAATCACGCATTCCTCGTGAACATCTTCCAGCGGCGTGGAGAGAGATAAAAACGATGTTTTAACGCATGCCAGAAGTGACGACATACAAGATGGCTGCGCCCTTGTGGAGAAGGGGTATAGGAACACTATCCTCCCGTACCTGCTCGTGTGCGGGCAACAACAACAACAACAAAAAATAAAAGAAACGTTTTTGTGCGACACCATTTTCAGTTGCTTCTCAACGATAGATCTAAGAACGTGGCTTGCTGTAGCTAGTGTTCGAGATATTCTCGCGCTGATGTTTCAAACTTTACAATATCTCAAAACTTGACTGATCACGCGCCTCGTAACTGCTTGCAACAATAAATAGTGAAGTGTCCTCAAATTCCTTGACCGTATAAAATATGACGACTTGGTTGATCTTGCGCCCCTGGGAAAATGTATACACTAATAATAATTTCCTTCCCGTAAGACGTTGCTGGTCAAGTGTGTTCGAGCGCAGCTGCAACTTTTAGCGCTTGAACCTTGAGTGGGAAGATGCTCTTTTTATACTCTTTCCTGTGTTCCATTTCAGTAATGAGCAAGCCTAATCGTCACGTGTTGTTGGATAAAAACAAAATCACCAACTATAAAATAAATAAATTAAATAAATTTTAAATATTAACCGTGGCGCTCGAGGTGTAAAGTAGCGAATAGGGGCTAATTTGTGCACCATAATTGGTTGGAGCAGAAGCGGACATCTGCATTCCGCAAATAATTGTCCAAGAAAGGCCGCGTTTTCATCTGCAGTTTGCTAGCATAGCATATTACTCAGGTCAATCCGCCTGCCTACACTCTGAAGAAAATAATCCTTGCGTAGACTTTTCCGGAGAGCACTCAGGGAACCAATCATGCTATCTACAGAGGGAGCTCAGCCAAGGACAGGTCTGAAAGAAGATTCGTTGATCTATGCAGAATTGTTCGTAATGGGACGCTGAAAATAAATGAGGGCATGTAACACGTTTTGCTCAGCCTCAATGTCGTTTAATAATAACAATGGTCTTTATTTTAACTTCTTGAGTCGCGGGTTCAAGGGAACAAGGCAAAAAAAAAGACCTGACAAGGTCCCACCCCCTTTGTACATTGCTTATAGGAAAACTGTCATAACAATGAAGTAAGCTCACGAACAATTTGATCAGTCGACTAAACTTAAGACGCTGTCTTTCCATTCTCTTCTGTCCCTTCAACTATGTCTTCAAGCTTCCTTCCCAGTTTCAAGGGTTTAAACATCACGATTAATTTCATTTTTAGTGAACTTAGTTATCAATCATTCTTGAAACACATAAAAGTGCAAACATAAAGACAAAACTATATTGAAAGCCTTTCTGTAGACACAGACAGCTTTAGAAAAAGGCAGGGCGCGGGGAGTAGATAGCGTTTTTCTTATTACTCCACAGTCGATAAGATGGCGGCATTGGCCAAAAATAACGCCGGACAACCGATGACAACGCAAGAACCCTGAGCCTGATCAGCCACGCCGAACAGTTCTTGAGCTTCAAAATCTCAAAGCAAGCTTTGAGATTTTGAACATTCGCTGAATCCCCTCCAGAGACCAAAGTGATCGGCCAGGGTGTTTCGAAGGGCGAGGGGAGGAATCGTACTTTTGGTTTCTAGGCTAGGTGGCGCAAGCTACCGGCCGTTATAAAGGGTACAGCCATTAGCATCCATCAATCTATCCATCCATCCGTCCATCCAGGCTATAGTTCCTGAAAGCGTAAACCAACGTTGGCTTAGATCAGGAGATGGCGTGACGTCACGAGCCTAGCCTCCGCAAGGCAACTTCTTCTGAAGCCGCCTCTCCCCCTACCCTCCTCACAATTTCCCGGGAACGGTATAAATCTCGGGGTGAGTCGCCCCCCCCCCCCCCCCACGTGATGTTGTCTTGTAGGTTCTAGTAGAGGCGCTATTATGGTGAGCCGTAGTATGTTCAATTTATTGAGTATGCAGTGAGCGCGGACGCGGTGGGTGTCGGCTTTGTAGCGTCTGCTTGTCTTTTTTTTTGCCTTGTATTTACGGAGTAGGCAGTAGCGCGGAGGCGGTGGTGTCGGATTTGTAGCGTCTGCTGGGCGTTCTTTTGCCTTATATTTACGGAGTAGGCAGTGAGCGCGGAGGCGGTGGGTGTCGGATTTGTAGCGTCTGCTTGTTGTTCGTTTGCCTTGTATTTCTCGACCGCTACGGATAAAGCTTGAACTGTGTAATTTCAGAACTAAAGCACTTCTTCGCGGTGCACCTACGTCGTTGGTAAATCTCTAGGAGGCTTCGTAATGTAAGTTGAGCGGCTCGCTCGAAGCAGCGTCTCAGCAGAGACTGTCTCAAGAAAGCGCTGTCATAGGTAGCGCTTAATCTTAAATAGCGTCTCGCGCGCTCGCGCGCTCCAACCTTGACAGTGCTTTCTTAAGTACGTCTCAGCTGAGACGCTGCATTCGAGCAAGCCGGCCCTGGGCAGCGGCCCTTCCGTGCGCTTTAGTTTTCTCTTCCGAGCTGTTTCTAAAAAAAGGAGAACCTTTCTTCTGCGAAAGCGCACAAGCGCAGCAGACGTTGTCATTGCGATGTCTTCGGCAACGAGAAATGATCTAGCGATGCGAGGCGTCCGCCGAAAATTCGGAAGATCCAACATAGGAATGAAAACGAATCATGGTGAACTCTGTACCCCTCCTGCTGCGCTCGTGGGATATCAACTCACCTTGCTGAGGCAGCTTCATTTTGTCACCGCGAGTAAAGTCTAGCTCCGCTTATCTCGAAGTGTCTTAATTCAAGTATTTTATTTACATTAGAATCACTTCGAAAATTAAAACAATATATACAACACTTATTTACAGCATAGCAATTGATTTGCAACACGACACTGACTTATAAAATAGTTACGGTACCCCTTTCAGACGGACAAAATAATTACAAGGTTGACAGAAGATATGGTAATCAGTTCAAAATATTTACACTATCTATATATTGGAATATGTACTTACATGCGTAATCTGGCTCATATATAATGACTACTGGCCTTTTAACTGTACGACTTTGATGTGCCTTCGCCTTAATTTCTGTTCGTGTAGTTCATCTGTGGACACCATGCTTATGCTTCGCTGTCTGATGTCCAGGTACTTCTGTGCAACAGGCCGCATGATATGATAGGCGTGGTTCTCCATGGGTTCATTTTCAAGCATGTGGTAATTTAGTGAACTAAAGATGTCTTTGCCAATGAAGCGTTTCATCAGCAAAGGGTGTACGCACTCACCGATGAAACGAAACACCAGTGGGCGACTTCTTCGACCGCTCGGACCGATTACTTCAATTTCCTACACTACACAATCCCATCGCGGTTAGGAAACTCCAGCACACATTCGTCCGCCCAATCAAGCGCGACCGCCGCGATCGCAAACACTTTGCAAGGTGACTCTTCCGATAGAGACTACACCTTTGATGTCGTTCTCCGTCGTCAGAACTGTTGCTCAAGCGGTGCTCTGCGTTATCACGCGGATTTCACGCTTTGGTGGCTCGCAGACTCCGCATCTCGACGATCTCGGGCATCGCCGCGCGTCGCTCCTCCGTCGGCTCCGTCCGTCATGCTTGAAGTTAAACGCCAATACAACAGGGACACAAGAAGTAGATGCAAACAGGACGAGGCGCCTCGTCCTGTCTGCATTTATCCTTGTGTCTCTGTTGTTTTGGTGACTAACTTTAAGCATGAACAACCAAGTAGCCCAACTCGCCGTCCTAATTTGCCACATCAGTTTTGACAACTCCATCACTCGTAAATCCCACCGAGCAAGATAGAATTTTATAGTACACAGCCAACCGGCGCGTGTTAACGTCACTTCCGGGCCGACTCTTTTTTTTTTTATGACAAGGCTTCAAAAAATAATTACGTGATGCCATCCCCCTGGCTTACATCATGGAAGTAGGAATAAGAGGAGCCGGACATATCGGCTCAAGCCAGCCAGACGAGAAAATACCAAGGGCAGCCGGAAGTCTCCCCGGCTTCAACCCTGGTGGCGTCATGTCTCCTCCAGAAGGTTCCTACTTCCATGGCTTAAAACGCAGGGCATGGCGCATAGAGTTATTATATTATCTTCGTTCGATTTACCTGCACCTCCTGCACCGGTGAAAAGTGTGGGCAGCGTACTTCCGGTATGTGATCCAGATACGACAGAAAGTACACCTTTCTACACTTTCCTGCGCCGGTGCAGGAGGTGCAGGTAAATCGCCACCGGGGGCTCTGACCTGGACACTTGGCGGAAAAGTCCACGAGGAGTTCGGCGGCCGTGATTGGCCGGTGCTGCGCTTGACCTTGGCGCTGACCAATCACAGCGGTCGAATTCCTCGCCGGGTGATGCCAGGATACGCCGTTTCTCGCAAAGATACTCGTTTATAAGTGGAACATTGTCCTGCATAAAGGTAATCGTTTATAGGTGGAGCATTGTTCCACATAAAGGCCAGTCGTTTATGAGTGGAACATCGTTCCATTTAGAATGCCATAAAATATGCGGAGCAGTGTTCCGCATATTTTTTGGGTCATCTGGAACGCTGTTCAACCTGAAATAAGTGAAACGTTTTTGCAAAAATGTTCCACTTACTAAATGGATTTTATGTGGAACCAGATTAAGAGTGTACCCTAGAGGTTCAGCTGGCACTAGTGTACTAGTTGCAAATTGAAGCAGACAGCAACCAGTCGAAAATTGACTTCCGGTAATGCATTTCTACGGGAAAAAGTGGGTTCGTTTTTTCTCCGCGCTTGACTATAAGAGCAAATATTACGAATAATTATAACGTAGTAAATAGTTTGGAACATTTCTCAGTCAGGTATATGAAAATATTGATCAGTTACAGCTGGCTTTTTTTTGACAAATTTCGTGTTATTAAGCACAGTGCTAAAACATCACTGCATGCGGCATTGTACCACAGCGAACTGAAAAAGACACGTGGAAACCCAAGAGAGAGGCCAAGAACTACGCTGTAACACTGGATGCAGTAACTCCCTGGGCATGTAGACGATCAAAATAAAGTGAAGGCCAAGTTAATATACTCTGATCTGCATTAAGTATTGTTTTATTCTCTCTGCTCGTGCATATGTGCGAAGATGCTCGTTCTGCTTTCAAGACTATCACCCGCGCGCTAGAAATCTTCGAAGATAGAGAGAAGCCAGAAAACGGATGCCAGATAAAAGGTGTCCGGCATAGGAATTAACAAAAGAGACACCTTTCATAGCCCACGTACCTTATTCTTTAGAGTTTTAACCGCTCCTAAAAATGCAGGACTGGGCCATTTTATATATGTGGCAGGACTGGCATATTATCAATATATGAGCGTCACCGAATTACTGACGAACCTTGAGCACACTCTACATTCCCTTCGAGTAGTGGGAATCGTAAATCGCTACCGATCTGTTTTACTAACGAGCGTTAAATTGTTGCTCATAAATCACTATTCTATTCCAATTTAACGTATTGCCTTCTAGTTTGGGGCACATCCACAATGACTAATATAGAAAAATTGTTTTTGCTGCAGAAAACAATATTGGAGAGGAATATGTAATGTGCCATATGACTTTCATTCTGCCGATTCATTTAAGAACTGTAAAATAATTAACATTTATAAGTCATATCAGTACAGAATCGGGTACTAGATTTAAAAGTGAAAAAGGGGCTTGTGTTTTCTGAAAAGACTTGCGTCGTTAAGCGAACTTGCCCCATATTATTCTACCCGCAACGCAGAGAAATGGAGGATGGTCACGCAACGAACAAACTATGGCTATCAAATGTTAAATTTCGCACTCCAATATTTACTAAATAGTCCTTGTACTTGACAATATTGATTTTTATAGTCTAACTTTCAAGGACCTGAGCTTATATTATTTTATGTGATTTTTATTTTAATTCTATGTTTTGCGCTTGAGTGAACCTTGGTCTTCACAAATGTCAACCGTAGATGTGCAACGGTTTCACTTTGTACTTTAGCTTTTTTCGTATGTTTCCGTATGCTTGCTGCTGACCAGTGTAAGGGACCCGAGGACCAGTCAAGCTGCCTACGTGCTTTTTTTTTCCTTTGGGCCCCCATCGTTGGATGAAAATAACGTTATAATTATTATTGTTGTAATTTCGCTTAGATTCGTAGCTCGTGTTTACCCAAGCTTCTGGTGGAACGCAGGTTTGGCCCTGAAATATAGCGATATGCTGAACAACGTTCACTGATCAAGAAAATTGTTGTAACTAAAGAAATTACACTTTTTTTTAATGATAATGAAGGTACATACTAATCGGTTCGACTCAAATAACAAAAGTTATCTGCGTTATTTTCTGGCGAAGAGACAAAATGAACGTGCGTTTTCCCATAGGAATACACAGGAGCAGCGCAAGAGTAGACTGGTTGTGGCATGCTTACAATTTGTATCCCGGAAGTCGCATAAACACTATAACGCCAGTTGAACATCTTGCGTACGTTATATAATAAATGTACGGCGTGGCGAGCCTCGATCGTCTTATATTATCGCTCCGCGACCATTGCTATTGCGGAATTAGCAGGTAATGAACGTCAAAAAACATACAATGAGGCAATACGCGCGAACGAAATAGGCTGTGCCCAGATCTTGGAGGCTGCAGTGCCCACACCTATAGGCGGGCCTGTCTGTAAACAGCGCCTTGGTCTATAGACTGTTTCGTCATTGGCCGAGCTTTTTTTCGTATTAAAACAATGACAACATGACTAACCAACTTGTCCAACTACACTTGTTGCAGTTTCTTTGTAGACTGCAGAGATTGGCTTTGTCTTTTGCGGGAATATAGGTGCTCCAAAGTTCTTGGTGTGTACACCATAAAAAAAAGAAAGAACATATCTGGACGCCTGATATTTTCAGGTCTGGGTGCCGTCTTTTGGAAGAGGTCCAACGTACCTTTTTTTTGGTTGGAGCAAAGAGCAGCGGCGGCTTGTTGGTTTGTCTGAACTCGTGGGCTAAGCATGCATACTGCTGCTAATAAACACGAAGCAGCAAAAAAAAGGACAAATTCAGAACAAAGTTTGGGAATCGCCAATAGTGGCATGTTCCCCGGTTTGTTTTAGTTCGTCTTTTTTTTTTTTTCCCCACAGTGCAATGTTTAGTTTGGCGAATGCGAAAAAATTGGCTGCGCTCTGTTTTGCTGTTTGAAGAATCTTTGTTTGAAGAATCTTTGCTATGTTTGGTGGTCGAACGCACTTTCGCCACTCTTGGCGCATTCATTACAGCGGTAATTAAATAAAGAAACAAGTATACTTAACGTTGCATGTTGTATTCGATCTCCCCAGTCGACTGTTCAATGCGCGTCCTTGATACGGTAACCGATTCGTGTCCCTGCCCAGTTGACCATTGGGCCAGCCTCCTATACTCGACATTTTAAGAAAAGCTCTACCGAACATCCACAGATTTACGTAGTAATCTTACGGAATTTCTGTGACGGTGCTTGGTCTTCTGACCGTTCTTATTAAGTGACGCTTGCCACGATCACCGACAGAATGAGGAAGGCGGGGCGTGTCCTTCGAAGAGCCTGCTCCAGCACGTCGCTCCACGCCTTCCGCCGTGCTTCGGCTGCCCGCAGGTGCTCGACGCGCGGAAACTGAAGCTTCTCCCTGACGTTATCGCCTTTGACTGCGTCGTATCGACAGTGACGAGCTGATACCGAGATTATGCGGGGCTGGCCAGCCCTTATCATTATTAAGCCGTCAGCGGTTATATGCGGAGCGCAAGTTCGTCTGCTTCCTGCGAGTTGTGGTGACGTCAGAAGACGCCGAGCTCTGATTGGTTCTGAATGAAGGATATAGTGGGTAGACCTCGAAGCAAGCTGCTTCGAGAGTCTACCCACTATCCTTCAATCAGAACCAATCAGAGCTCGGCGTCTTTCTGACGTCACCACAACCCACGCAAAAGAAGCAGACGAACTTGCGCAACCTTAAGAATGCATGGCGTGTTTCGTGCCATGCATCTCATTATCGTTCCCCAGCCAATGAGCGTTGCGGTATTTGCCGATAACGAACACTGAAGGACCAATCGCGGAAAGGTAAACACGAAAAGCGACGTCCCACGTTTCTTGAACTGTCGGTGACCATTTGTAGTTTGTATTTGTATTTCTATTTGTTTGTATTAAGTGCCCAACAACGGCCGAAGCCTACATGCATTGGAGTAGGTGTAAATGTAGATGTAGGCGTAGGTGGGTAGGTGTAGGTGTAGGATCGAAGCCTATGACATTGGTGCACACGTGAGAACGCACTACTACCACGTACACTCTCACGGTACCCAACCGAACCATAGTCTAGGGGCCTACGCTTCCCACCGCATCGGAAAAGAGTTCCCTGCCGCCGCGGCGGCGTTCTGCTCGCAGCGGCGGCGGGGGTCGGCGGCCGACGTTTGGAGCCCGCGCGACTAAAATAAGACCCCCCCCCCCCTGGATGCGTTGCGAAAACAGGTCTGCGCACAAAGCCGAAGGTTTACAAAGAGCGCTCTCTGTGAGAGATCGCGTGGCGGCTCGGGAAATAAGAATAATACTAAAACGGCCGCAGCTCTTCATTACATTTGTCGGCGGGGCTCGCTGGTGCGACGGCAGGAATGCTCCGTTCACGCGACTGACTGCCGCTTCCCATGGTCGCGCGAGTGCCTGGTTTTCCTCGCCGTCTTCGTTCGTCAACAATCGTCGGTGTTGTGTAGAGTGCGCCCGCGCGAGCTCGACTTGGTCACGTCACGCTGTATCGTCGCACTTCGCGGGCCTGCGTGGAGCCAACACCGT
Source organism: Ixodes ricinus (assembly GCA_037355805.1). Taxonomy (NCBI): domain Eukaryota; kingdom Metazoa; phylum Arthropoda; class Arachnida; order Ixodida; family Ixodidae; genus Ixodes; species Ixodes ricinus. The sequence continues at coordinate 234,277 of JAZHYW010008622.1, read as the reverse complement.
GCACCCACAGTCAATGGTTACGTGTTCAGCGTCACAATGTAGATGTTTATTTCACGACCACTTAAGATAATCGTTTCTTGTCGTGTTCGCACTTCTTGCTTCGTATTTCGCTCTTCGGCATTTTTTTTTATTTTATTTTTATTATAAAATGTTACATTTTTATTGGCTCCAAGGCCATTAAAGATTATCTAGACTGTCGCCCGGCGCTTCTTAAAGTGGCTATGCCCCTAGAAAGTGAGGGAGAGGAGGAGAGCAGAGCGGCGTAGGTGCGTCAAAATGCCGAACTCTGATTGGAATGATTAGTGTGTATCCCTAAAGCTATAGCCTGCCTTTGTTTCCCCTGCACTCGTCGATCGCGTTAGGACGCACTCTTCCTCAGTTTCTCGACGCATAGCTGCATGCACAGGCTCGTTCAAAGCACACGTAGCTATACTCCGCTCGGGAGCTCGAGGTCCCTGCTTTGAAGCGTTCTTCCGCAGAACGAGCACTCGCGCTAGAAATGCGCGTCTCAATAGCCAGGAGCGCGGGTTCAGTAGCTCGCGCTTGTAGCTTTGGCTGTAGTAGTTCAGCTTAGGGTCAACAGAGTATAGGGCGGCTCATGATTTAGGTAGGCACCCTAGATTTAGGTAGCCCCTTTCCGCTTGATCGTTCCTGCCGCGGCCGCTTCAGGACTGGAAATAGCGACGGTAACACGGAAGCTTTTTAATCATTGTCGGCATAAATATTCATTCTTCTGACCTTTTGAACCAATCGTTCCAGTTCTTGGAAAAATAATAATAAGACGGTAACAAGGGGTAGCTGTCGTTTTCTCCGAAGCTCAATCCTTCCTAGTTTCCTCAAAACTTTTTTATTTCTCTTTTTCCGGCGATAATTAGGATTTTTCGCGTCCAACGTGTAGGGCCAGTCCTGAATCTAATGGATCAAAAGCTCCTCAATTTTTGAAGCGGACTTCAAGGGGTAAAAAATAATGATACTCAAATCATGGGCGCTTGTTTACTGCAATATCGAGGGCAAAGCGAAACTACAATAACAAACGCATAAGCTAAAAGGGCCATTTAATTTTGTTCATTATAGAGGAAACAGCTCGTTACAATACTGTTCCCGTGTTTGTAACCCTGCATTCGCTAGTTTATCTTTTTTAAATATATATTTGGTTGCTTTAATCAATTTCACTACGAAATCAGTTTCTTTGTCTACGAGTTTGTATCCTGTTCGGTATTATGTATGACTGCTGACAAACATGTTGTTTTTCTACATTTCTCGTTCTTTGATGTTTGGGGGGGGGGGGGGTTCGGTTGTTGCTGTTTGTTTCGTTTGTTTCCCGAGTGGGACAAACCAACCAGAACTCGTGAATATTCGAGATTTTCAGGGAACGTTCCTGGGCATTTCCCGGACAGATACGGCGGGTTGGAAAGTTACTCTTAAAGAGCTCCCTTGTACAGTAAGAGTGACATTTTTTAAATCCGGAATCATCGGGCAGTCAGAGTGTCGTAAAACAACATATTGTCACCGAGGTGAGAGAACACCAATAGGCACACGATCAAAAAAGGTTCTTCCACAATGGCCAAAAGGCCGACAAAATAATAAATCGACACAGGTCAAACTTGGTTAATTTATCATCAATGAATATGCTATGACATTGCAGCTATATGCCTCAACGAACAGGAATAGTAAGCGATTGACCTTTCTGAAAAATCCCAGGAATCCTCACGGTGAGTGGGAATTGTGGGGCTGTTCAGATGTTCGCTCGTGTCGACTCTAAAGCCGGAGTCACATGCTTATGCATCATACAAAAGACAGTCTGCATACACCAGTCAACGCAATATCCGTGGTTCGACTGCCACGTGCCCAACTTCCTCCTCGAACTGATTGCCATGCGGCATTCGAAAATTCGCGTTCGAATCTGCTTGCAGACCGTATTTTGTACGCTGTATACACGGTGTGACCCCAGCTTAACACATCGTACAGTCTGAAAGCGGCACGATTCATTCTTTCGTGTCAATGGGAGCTTAGAACGCACGAAGAAATAAAGCGAATATACAATAGGAGGTCATCACATATACTCCGTTTGGTTTTTCCTTCCGCCTTCTCTGCGTTCCGAGATCCTAAAATGCTAAGCCAACGTCAACTTCTTCTATATACCCGGATAATCTCACGTGCCGTGTATCGCCACGTCATAATGCGTCAAGCAGACGTTGGAGAGGGGAGGGGGGGGTCACATATTTTTAGAAAGATCTATCACAACACTAAGAAAATTTACGCAAATTTGTTCGCCCTGGTTGTTTTTGAGATATGCATTATCCTATGCGTTTTTGCTACGACGTGGAAGCTATAGACTAACGCGCAGTTCCCGGACGTCATGATGCTGCGGTGGCGCTGCTGGCAGCACAGCGCATGCGCAGACGCTGCACCTTAAAGTAGATCTGTTTTCTGGTCACGCGCAGTGACCAGCGAACAGTTCCCCGACGACCTTGCGTGGGCCAGCGCGCGCAGGCTTGTTTGTAAACAAGGCGTTTGGAGCATACAGCCTATATACGAATTGGCAAAACAAATTAACCACCAGCCTAGTATACCAGAGGTAACTGCGTTTTCCGGGTGTGCCCTATATACTCAGTTTCACCTTACGATGAACCGCCGTGGACGCTTCCAGCCATTCCAGCCAATCCAAGCGCCGTAAATGTATCACGTGACCACGCGCCGTTGCGTGTTGATGCGCCCCTCCCAAAGGTCACGTGACAACATTCGCACCGCATTAGATCGGTTCCGTTGGCTCGCAGCGTCCCTCGCATTCTATCGTAAGGTAAAACGGAGTATAGTACAGATGGCGGTCACGTAGGATACAAGGATCGCCGGCAGCTCTGGTGGTGGGGAGGCTGAAAGGAGTGGAGAGCTTTCACGACGAGGAGCAACGCCGAGTTATTAGCCGCGGTGCGTGGGAGCAACTCGCCGCGCCACGCGTTTCGAGCGAATTGGCGCCTCCTCGAGCACCGAGAGAGAGTGAGAGAAAGAGAGATGTGTTCTCTGAATCGGATAGATATCGCGTAGGGCTTGCCGGGCCGTGCGTGCGTGGGACGCGCTGCAGCTTCGCGAGCTCTATCCGATGCTCGCGTCTGCTTCCAGAAATTGGCCTCCTTCCGACAGTTCGTTCACCTCACCACCAGGGGTCGTTGACCTCGGCCACGATGTATTCGGGGAACCCGGGGTCTCTTTCCCCTCCCCCGCTGCAGGACCGCGACTTCCGACACTCGAGCTGAAGAACACTTACTGGGCTTCGCGAGACCGCGCGGTTCCAGTCGGCGTCGCCCACCTACGGTCCCCTACACACGACGCGTGCCAAGACCTCGCGCACCCACCGAGACGACGTCAGCAAGGAGGGTTGAGGCTCGAGGCAGTTTTTTTCCCACGGTGGCTATGACAGTTGTGACGGTCTGCGTTGCGCGTGGTCTATACTGAGAGTCGGAGGCCTCTTTGAAGTGGCCTTTTGCAAAGTGGGACCCCTCTGTGGGTGGTTCCGCTTTCGTGTACTGCGATAGCGTTGCGTCTGCGGTGTTCCCCGGGTAGTGCCGGCAGCCTTCGCGCAATACGTGACGTCGGGGAACTGTTTTGACGCCAGCTATTTACGTTATTTCCACAACGCCTAAAAGTCTTCTTTTTTTTCGCTGACGCTGCGCTAGGAAGTTGAGGAAGCTGACGTGGGTGGCGAATTCAGACGAAAGATAGCGCTTCGCCCATAGGTGACTCCAGCAAAAAAATACACGAAGCTGCTCACGCGGATTCGTGTTTAGGCCACGACGTGTTGTATTTGCTGCTTGCGGTTACGACCAAGCAGTTTGGGTTACAGCTTTGTCGTTTTATTATATAGTGCTTTCACGACCTTACTCGGAGCATGAAAACTTGATACGGGTTACGGTACAGCCGTCTGTTCACGACCGCGCCCTAACTTCGAACCCCTTGCGGCCAGGACAGGTCTGAAAGTAGGTCGAAAAAATATTTTACCAGAGTTACGGAGGGGAAATTTTTATGTGGGACTGGTATGGAAGCTGTGGGCGTCGTATACAAATCAACGAAGCCTACCAAAAGTAATCGGGCGCTGGCGCACCTTAGGATGTCATTAACATTATAGTTTGCAACAACATGGAAGACCCATTCAACGGGGTAGTTTTAGGCAGCTCTGCTGGTTACGCTTTGGCCAGACCTTCATTTCTTGAGGTAAAAGAATACATGAACCTCTCTTCTATTCGTTCTCTACAACTAAAGCATCCCTGGCCAAAGTGTGCTCACCACAGCCACGTAAACTTCCTCGGCGACTGGGTTTTTCACACTGTGGGAGACTGTACTTTTCAGAGATCAAATCCATCTACTATAGCGCCGAGTATTCATATTTGTGGGTATATACCTTCAACGCGTATTTTGAAAGCGAGTTTGTTTTCGTGCTAAGCCCCACCGCAACTGCGGTATGGACCAGCGGACTGTTGATAGAAAACAAAGGTCCAACCACGGAAACCGAGCGTCACTGTATGAGAATGTATAGTTATAGCTCGCGAAACATCAGCAACGTGCACAGTGCTGTCCAGAAACAACAAACGGCGCGGAAGACGCACGCCCGAATTCCAGACGAACACCGACCGCGTGCTTGGTCTTGGCGCGCGCGTCTTTCGCAATGAAAGTAACGCCGAGTTTCACGTCACAAACTGTATTACGTGTTTTTCTTTCTTTTTTACAACGGAGTTGTTAAGGGTTAGTTTCCCCAGTGTCGTGTCCGGTACCAAAGAAATGTCGACACAAGACTACACAAACCTCTGGACAGCTACCGCCATCTATGAGCGACCGCGGCAACCAGACAATTAGTCTGGTTGCCGCCGTCGTTCATAGATGGCGGCAACCTTTACAGCTATTCTGCAGCTATCATAGAAGAATGAATAGTTGGGTGGGAATTCATCGTAGGAAACGGCGCACAGAACAGACGAGGACGAAGAAGAAACACACGGGACGAGAGTACAGCTCTGCTGGTCTTCCTTCTTCACCAAAATTAAAAGGCTAAAAGTTTTTTTTTTTTTTAGCTTGCATTGTTGGCTATTCCACATTGCACTGCGCGGCAAGGGGAATGGAATTGTGGGGTTGTTTCGATGTACGCGCTCCCACTGTCTCGGAAGTTTTGTATGGCCTCATGATTGCGAGTTCAGAACGCACGACAAAAATAAAAACGAGCACAAAACAAAGTTGTCACGTACCCTGTTTTTTTTTGTTTTTTTTTGTGCGCCCTTGCGTTTTGAAATTACAAAATGTATTATACCAATATGAAGTTCGCCTTCTACTCCAATGGTCCTATGGGGGTTCTTTCACGTGCGGTACATATCGCTTCGTCATAATGCGTCAAGCAGACGACGGGGCGCCAAATGGTTGGGAAATGGTATCTCGATAAACTCCGGTGCACTTCCAGTGTAAGCTCCCGCTAGCGTATACGACGAGAAAGTGCGAGAGAAGAGGAGATGAAAGAGGGGGAAAAGAGGGGGGGGGGAGGGTCGGAGCACCGAGCTTTGATTTTAATGATCAGTGTGTAGCCGCAGAGACTGGCTGCCCTTATCTCTATTCACTACCTCTCTCCAATCAGAGCAAACAAGAGCGTCGTCTGCTGGGACAGGGAACGCCGAAAGCCAAACCCTGCACAACGAGCAGACGATGCTCTAATTCACTTTAATAGAGACTTTCCGAAATTCAGTCGGGTCACTTTGATTACTGTCATAATTTTGTTGATATCCCACACCGCCTGGTGATAGTTACAAAATAGACCATTTTCAAAAGTAATCTTGTGGCATTCCCAAAAGATCCAATATTTCCGTTCAGTGGCGGTGATAGGAGATCATGCCCGGCTAAATCAAGCGCCCTCGATTTCATGACTCGAAGGTGACGTAAAAAGAACATCTTTTCCCAGTTCTGCTAAATGCTTTGGAGGACGTTCGCTTTTTCTCGCGTGTAGAAGCTGTGCAGTGCCGCCATTAGAACGTCGGGTTTGGCTCACTGATTTCTATGACAATAGACCGATCTCACCACCCGGTTTCGTTACGCCGCCGCTACCGGAATGCATCGTGGGGGTTGTAGTCTTTCGGCACGCGCGACGACCCCGCTGCAAGTCTGCACGAGCAGAGCACGAGACGGCACACGCAGTCTCGTGCACTGCCGCATGCCTCCTGCGGACTACAGTTATGGTAGTGTCACGCATGCGTGGAACGCCTATAATCTGTTTCATACTTAGCGTGCAACGCTGTCAAAGCTACTGGCGTGAGCGTGGGGCTTGATCTCGTTGATCATTTGCACGAGCTCTCGCGCAAACAAAACCATAGATGAAGCCACGCGCTCGCGCTAGTAGCTTTGACAGCGTTGCACGCTAAGTATGAAACAGAGTATAGTGAGATCGGTCTATTGCTGGATCGCGCTTCCCCGCTTCGGCTCTGCCCCGCTTGATAGCTGCAGCGCGAGTGAGACAACCGGACGGCCAGCTTGCATGCGGCGAAATCGCGTTTTCGCTGGCGTTGCCGAGGCTGGCGGCAGCGTGCTGAAGACACGTTTTCTACTCGTTCGTCGTGATTCGCCGGAGAAGTTTTTTTAAGACCCTGTGTAATCGTTGTTACTTGCCGTTGAGAACACTTAGACATTTTTACGAAAGCGCAGTGCCGTAGGAAAAAGGTTTAATTCGTCGAAAGCAAGTTTCGCCGGTCTCGCGGCATGATCAAAGCTTCCTTGGCACGCCGCAGTGTCTGCGTCTCTGTGCCTTCGCAGTTCGCACCCTTGGATACCGATCAAGATTCGACGCCGTGTGGATGTGTTTTGCGAGTGCAATGTGCGTGATGCCGTATGTAAAAACACAACCCGTCGAAAGCAAGTTTCGCCGGTCTCGCGGCGTGATCGAAGCTTTGTTGGCACGCCGAAGTGCTGCGTCTCTGTGCCTTCGGGGAGACAGCGGGCAGGGGTGCATTCCAGCCTTCGTTTCTGCCCACAGATCATTCCAATCAGTGCTCGGCTCTCGGGCGTCGCCCCCCCCCCCCCCCCTTGCTCTCATTTCCTCTCTCTCTTAGTTGCTCACCGTATAGCACTCGTCCGCTCTGTCTTTGCGGAACCCAACTCCGCCAGCCGGAGCTATTTATAAGGTGCGCCGTTCGATATTGATCGAGAAACTGTTTGAGGCTGGCCATGTATCCAAGAGTCGAGGAGTCCTCCGCACGCGCGTCCACTGAAGTGCGCCGCTGGAATCCATCGGCTCCGCGTACTCACAATAACGTCACGGGCAGTGAGTGCCCCTCTTGTGATCCGTTCCCGCCGTCCCTGCAGACTCCGCGCTGACGTCGTGCGCTTTCTCCAACCAGCCTATAGGGTCAACCTGTTGCTGTTGTTTCTCGAAAGAGCGGAAACAAAGATTCCGTTCGCTGTTTTTTTCCGGCTTCCATGCTCCATTTCTTTTTATTAGCAGGGACTTAAACAATGGCTCATCGTGTTTTCTGAAATATGTCCGCACCCGGTTTATAATCGCAAAGGCAAAACTCGGTGGAAAAAGAAAGTTTTTTTTCTTAGGTATTTTGGACCAGGTGCATGTTCCCCACCTAGAGCAGTCCGCACGTAAAAAAAAGCTCGTACACGGTACACCTTGCCAAATGCCTGCTTAATTAGTATCACAAAGAAGCTTGCATCATACATTAATTATTATTAATTAGCATGCTCTGTGTTCCAGAAATCCGTCGCGTTAACTCAAAGTAAACGATCTAAAAAAAGAAAATTCTTGTAAATTCGGCACCTGTCGGTAATCCGCGCCACGTAAAATTGCAACTTTTAAACATGCCTAGTTTGTGGATTTCGATCCGAAAAAAAAAACCCGGTAAAAGACCGCTTTCAAAAGTCTATCAAGCAACATTGGTGGTCGCCATTGCTTGGCAACTAAGCTAGGTGGCGACATCACAAGGGAGGAGGGAGGGAGGGGAGGAGGAGGGGAAGAAGAATGAGAGGAGGGAGGAGGGGGAGGAGGAGAAGGAGAGTATGAAAGACCAGGGAGGAGGAAGAGAAAAGAAGGAGAGGATACCTTCCTCTCCGTACCCTCCCATTCTCCTCAAGAGCTGCGCTCTAATTCGCCATTACAAAGAATTGTAAACGTCTTTCCTTTTTTTTTTTTCTGTAACAAAATTAATAGCTAAATCGGAGGCAAAACGTAGCTGAGTGCACTGCTATAAGATGAGGTTTGAATGTCTTATCCTCTTTGGCTGCAAGCTGAAGAAATTCAGCCTGTAAACAATTCCACCACTCCAAGCACCAAGCAGCACACGTCGTGGAAGTATATAATTTACTCTTTCCCTTGTGAGTGATGTTATTTGATTTTGTTTTTTATATTTTGAAATGGACGGCTTACTTTTTGCAAAGCTCCTTATCGTTCGTGACACCGAGGTGCTAAATCAATTGAAACTGGAGAAAAGAAGGAAGAACTTTGGTAAAACACGAAGTGTAACGAGCTAGATTCCAAAATTGTATTTATATTTCTAGTTTTCTTTATCACATTTTCTGCTTCCGATGGTCACAATGGGGCATCAAAGGAGCTTTCAGGATCGTATGTTTCGATGCAAACTCAATATATACGCCCTAAGCACAATAAAAAAAAGATTCCCACATTACAACCGTGCGTGAGTTTTCACTATTGAAAACGCGACCAAATATTGCTGCATGTTCTTTTTTGAGAAATTTCTAAAGAAATAAGTTTAACACTATATTTGGTCGCCTTTTTATAACGAAAAATACCACGCATGATTGCCGTTTTGGGTGTATTTACATCCTGGGTGAGCGTAGATTGGGTTAGTTTTCGCCATAAGAAAACAATATCAAAATTTACTCTAGTAGCCTCTTTAAATTATGATTAGGGTTTCTCGTATGCATCTTGCGGCGGCAGACAACATCAGCATTGTCTCCTGTCTGGATGGCAGCTTTCTTCAGATGCGAATGTAGTGCGTTCGTAGCTGAACGGGGCTGCAGCTGGTTTATTTTTCACAAGCTGAACCTCACAATACAATAAAGGGAAAAAAAAGGTGGGCATTTGTGAGTTTTAGAAGACCGATCTCACTATGAGGTCGGCACATGAGTCATGCTGCCATAACTTCAGTTCATAGGAGGCAGACGGCCTTGCATGCGAGGGCTTGTGCCGTCTCGTTCTCTACACCTACGGGGCTCAAACGAGGTTGTCGCTCGCACTTAAATACTAAAGTTCCCTGGACGCGACGCGGAAGCGATGGCGTAGCTAAACTGGCTGGTGAGATTGGTCTTTTACACACATCCGAAGAAAGAGCGCGCACTTAGAGGAAACACTAGTAGTAAATATTCACGAGAGCTTCAAATACGTCTTAATCCGAAAGGGCATGCTCCCGTGACAGATTCGGCATGAATATAGCAATCGTGTGCTTTGACTGCGCATGCGTTATCAAAGCTCGCAAGAGAACGAAGTATTATCGAGAGTAGAAAGGTATTTCTAATATTCCAATATTTACGAGTCCTCAGCCCAGCGTGCGATCTCCTCGGACCATGCACGCGCATGTTCGTCGCTTCGGAAAGCGAGCAAATCACGCGCTAAACGCACCAACACTGAAAATCAAACCGGCCAGAAGCCCCCCCCCCCCCCCCCTTCAATGTTTTTTTGGAAAGGTCTACACATGTCAACAGCAAGATGGCGGCATCCAGACGCCTTACTTGCAAACCCATCTATGTTTAGACCAGAACCACGGTGACCAGAACTGAAAACCTAATGCTGTGGACTTGACGCCAAAGCAGGCCACCGAGTTTGGAGATACAGCTTCGAGACACTTCCTGAATTTGCTTATTCCACAAATTCAAGGCCGTGGTTTGTATGGGCGTTTTGATATATATATATATATATATATATATAGAGAGAGAGAGAGAGAGAGAGAGAGAAGAGAGAGAGAGAGAACAAGTCTGCTTAGGCGTTTTCGTCTTTTCTTTATCTTTTGGTGGTGTTAAATGCTGTTTATTTACACTGTATTCGCCCGACAGGTTGGGTTAATTCACCACAATCCAATTCAATCCGACTTGACTATAGGAATACAGTGCAATCAGACGTTCTACACACGGCATGCAGCAAATATGGCGGCGGCACCCAAACGCCGTTCTTACACAAACGCGTCTATAATTAGAACACCTGACGCGAGAGTAGGAAAGCAAGGGCGGTAACACAACCTCAAAGCCGTTCCAGAACTTGCTTATTCTAGAAAATGTGTATATAGTTAGAACACGACTGACAATTTAATACCGCGGACCTGGCGCCAGTGTATAGGCGGTCACCAGGGCCGGAAACACAAGCTCAAAGCCGTTCCTGAGTTTATTCCACACATTTTAAGCCTTAGCATGATTACAATTTCTTTTAATGCATTTTGTTGTTTGATGAGAAACGCTTTCCAGGGAAAGATCCGGGCCGCCGCGACCGACTTCTCGCGGTCGCCGGCGGAACGCAAAGCCGCGTCCTTCGCTTCTCTCTTCGTCGGCGCCGGGGCCGAGAGGGAGGCGTGGGAAAGCGGGGGCGTGCGTCGGCAAGGCATCGATCGGTGGGCCGACTCTAAAACTAGAAAGTCGGACGAAGGGAAGACGCGGCCGTCCGAAGCCACGGACGCAAGGAGCAAGCAGTGACGCACTCTTGCTATTTTTCCTCCTCCTCGCAAGTGCACAAAAAATACAAAAAAAAACTAGCAAACATAGAGTGCACAATTCGTTTCGAAACCGAGCGGACCACCGCACTGTCGTTGGCCAAACTCCGCGACGCGCTGGGCGACCCTGCCGCGGCGCCAGAGTGCCCATGAAAGCGGTATGTTGCATCGGCATCCCGCAATCACCGTAGCTAACGGCGACCTTTAAAAGTGCGCCCTGGCGAGTTGTGTGCGTAGGGGACCCCACATTTTGCGCGGTGCCGTCTCTGATATCTTCACTCTATAAGCAATCTGGAGCGTCTACTTTCCCGCAAGGCACTTAGGAGAACCAATTTCTTACGGCCAGGGGACGCCAGTGCGCCCCTGATTGAGAGACGCGGCCATGGAATGCTCGCATTGAGCGTAAAGTGCCACTGCTGCAGCGTTCGATCGTGCACGTGCCACGATCGTTTACATAGCGTGCGTCTCAGCATCTGTTCTCGAGCGATAAGGGAGCGTTTGAAAGGTCTAGAAAAGGTTTAAAGAAACGGAATAAAAATGCAGCTCGCGCTTTCCTATCAAGAACTAAAGTGCTTTTCTTTTAGTTTTTTTTTTTTTGTTCTTGTTGCGAGCATGCAACTCGTTTGTTCCGGAAAAATTCTGCGCCATCTATGAGAAAAAGCTACAAATAAATCACGGGTGAATCCCCATTAAGCGCTTGCACGAGTAAAGGGTGTTTGGGAGAAATCCAAACCCGGCTTTTCGCACCGCAAAAAAAAAAAAAAAAAAAACTCGGCTTTGCGGAGAGCTGGAAATCCTTCAGAACGTAGCCTCCCAGCCGTTCAAACAAGAAGCCAAAGTTTCAGCACCGACCGTTAACTTATTCAAAAGTTATAAGTGTTTTTTTTTCTTAATTTTTAATGAGAAAATGGGGCCTATTTTCGGTCGTTTTCGGTTTCTGGCGTCACAGATCTCCATGTATTCGAAAGCTCCGTCGGCCCCCATTTTTTCATTGAAATTTTCAAAAAATCGTTTTTAACTTTTGAATAAAATAACGGTTGGTGCTGAAACTTTGGCATCTTGCTCGGACGTCTGTGGGGTCTACGTTCTGACGGAGTTTGAGCTCCCCGCAATGTCTAGTTTATTTTGGCGGTGCCAAAAGCTGGCTTCGGATTTCTCACAAACACCCCGTACTTCTGGTGCATGCTTTTGTTTTGAGCTGCAGTGAGGGCTTCTGTGACGACCTAAAACCCGGACCGTGTGGTTAATTTCTTTAACGTGTTATTTATTTAGCAACTACAGCAAGCGACGCCGGCAAAGTCAATAATGCTCCGGCATTTCTTTTTTTTTTTTTAATCGGCGTTTTAATTTTGGGCAAATGCCGATTCGAGCTCCAAACACCCTATACAATGCTCGCAGCACAGCATAAAATGCTCGCCTTCGAGCACCGCGTAGAAGCTTTAATATTCGTACTTGTGTGCGTTTCTCCCATAGACTCGCGTGTATTGCCTTGTGTCAAGCAATGGCCACCGGTGGTGCCGCTGACGGGATCCCCATTCGCGATCCAGCCTACTATAACAGAGATCAGTGGCGCAACTGGAGCGCGACTGAGAAATATTCGATGTCGCTCGCCAGAGGCACTGCCCAAACTTGAGAGCGACAGCCCTCCTCGGCGAATTATGCAACTAAAATATGTTTAAACCTAAAAAAACAGAAAAAAAACAGTTTGCATTGGGTGCATTGAGCATAATGTTTCATCATGCTCATTTTCGCAGTGCAGGCAGTTTTTTTTTTTTTTTTTGCATATACTTAAACATATTTTTGAGCCTCCTCATTTTGCCGAACTTTCTTCGTAGATTGCAGCGAGTGTTCCTCGTAAGCGCTTTACGAAAAGGTGGACGTTTCATGATTTCTTAAACCTCATCGATTATAGGGAGTGATAATACGATGCTTGGGGCTGCTCTCACTTTGCGAGTTGTAGGCAGTCCGCGACCATAAAGGGCTTATTTGAGAACAACTTTGCGAAGGTTTACACTCAGAACCACGGTTCGCGTCTACAACGACGCCCACGCGTTGTAGGAGACGTAAGGTTTCCATCGCGTGTCCCGAGAAGAGCACGGCCAGTTGACAAAACCGTCGTCAGCATCGCGTGCAGCGAAAAGCGAATGCTGTTTTTTTTTTGTTTTTTTGCGTAAACAGCCGTGAATGGCTGCCGTCACGACGTCTTGGTCTCGCGAGGAGTGCGTGCAGCGAAGCGATGTTCCGGGGATACCTGTTCAGTGCCGCCGATGGCTTCACGGCTCGTAGCTTCCGCGTCACGCCTTCATATACACGCTCGCATCCCATGGGCGTATACGCACAGCTGCGGGTCACCCGGACCGGCTATTGTAGTAGCGTGCCTGCAGGAACGCGTCCCCGCGTGGTGTGTTTACCGCGCTCCCAAAAGTGGTCCCACGATTTCCGTCTGATGACGTCATGAACGTGGCACGCTAGCGACCGACGCGATTCTGGCGGTAACAGAGGAACTCGTCTCCGCAGGGTGTGTTTACCGCGTTCTCAAAAGTGGTCCTTCGATTTCTGTCTGATGACGTCATGAAAGTGTCATGCTGGCGACCACCGCGATTCTGGCGGTAGCAAAGGCAGCGGGGGTTTGATCGCGGCAGACGCCCTGTCTCTGCCGCAAGTCGCTCTGCATTCAGTCGGTCGCCACAAACCAAAGGAGGTACGGGTTAAGACGCCGCGACAACAGCCGACCCTTGCGTCAGTCCATTCACCTCTTTCATCGGCATTTTTACGATCCACCACCAGGATCGCGACGTCCGACAGCGCCGACTTTTTTGACGTCATTTGTGAGCCACTTCGGGAGCGATACTCGCGTGAGATAGGACGGTGAACACACGAGACGAACGCGCGTTCCAGACTCGTAATTGTAGACTGAAACGCCTGTTTGCGATTGCCGTGCCCGGTGTGCTGAGATTCGTAGTTTTTTTTTGTTTGTTTCATTTCTGCCTAGCAGAGGACTTGTGTCTGCAAGTTACAACGGCCTCAATTTCTTGCCGCAATTTTGAAGTATAATAGGAACCTGGAGAAGACTGGTCGGTCTGCACTTTCCTTTTTTTTTTCTTTTCTACTCACGCTACCTTGACGAGCACACGCGGAAGAAGCCGGTTTTAGGAGAGCCCCTCGGCGGGGGTGAATCATCAGCGCAGGCCGTGATTCCTTTTATTTTTGCGACAGTCTCCACGCGCAGGTACGCCCAACAGCGTAGAGAAACACACCCCAATCACGTGTACATACAAACGAAATCCTGACGCGTACACGATGGAAAGGTACCCTCTATAAATATGATTTTTTTTAGCTTTTTTTATTGATAATGTGTTGATTTCTTGTTGACTCTCATTACTTCCCTTTGAATTTGACTTCCTGTTGATATGGTCAAAAAATAAACGAAATTTAGAAATCGCGCACTGCATCGCAGATTTCTCCTTTATTCATAAGAGTTAGGATTACCATATTTTCCATTCATACTGTCACGGCTGTGGGCTTGTTTTCTATATAGCCTTTTTTGCGGCTTCAAGTCTGCAAACTTTCTGTTTATTTTGTGGTGATATTTTTTTTGTTGTTGTTGATGTTGACTTTCTCTAGCTTGAGTCAGAAACGCTAATTTTTTTTCTGGCTAATTCCTGTTGACTGTGTTATCTGAAAGACTTGAGGACGTTTTGCTTACTCCGTGTTGAAATTTTTCCGTTGACGTCAGCCAGAGTGTCACTAGAAAGCTGCAGGTTTTCTACTGACTTGTTTTTCTTTTTATAGTAAGTTCCTTTATAGTAACTGACAGAGTAAGAACGACAGGGCACGTCTTTCGAAGGCCTGACTTCCAGCACGCGCTGTATGCCTTCCTCCATGCTTCGGATGCCCGCGCGAGTGCTTGACGCGGGACAACTGAAGTTCTTTCCTGCCGTTCTCGCCGTGTCAGTGATTATAATGACTTTATTGACTCTATTGGACTACTCAAGTAGTAAGCAGAAAAAAAATCAAGAATAACAAAACATGTTTTAAGGGGGAGCCACCACCGTGGCTCGCCTCGTCCTGAGTTGCGCTATGCAGCAGAGAAGCGATACCATACCCGCTATATATAAGAAGCGCTCTTGTGGAGGGGTTTTTACTGACCACACAGAACAATCATATCATGTGCCGATGTTTTTTTACCAATAGATAGAGTCCATAAACATCGAAACACTTGTTTTTTCATTTGACAGGCTTCCGAGAAAGGGATAGGATAGTAATAAATGCTGAGCCGCGTGTCTACAGGCCAAATGATTGCCTTTGAAATGTGGGGTATATAATGCGATATGTTTTCGTTCTTTATCTATACTTGTAGACTGCGTGTGGCGCATGTTCTGTTCAAAATGTATCTGAAAAAAAAAAAGATTCCAGGCAAATTATTTAAAACATTTAGCGCTTTTTCTTGCATTTTGTGACAGCCAATTTGCAGCGACTAGTAAGCCGTCGTCAGCCTTCTAAAGTTTGTTAAATCCCTAGCTAGAACGTGAAATATATATATATATTTTTTTACCTGGATGGTTGTGCATCTCAGATAAAAGCAGTATTTTTTTCAATTGAAAAGCTACAGCAACAACAACAATAGAAAAAACATCTTGCAGTCGACATGTAGACTCTAAATTGAAAAGTGGGTTAATATTCTATAAAAGTCAAAGTTGATAAAGTCATACGATAGTATATATATATAGTATATATATATATATATATATATATATATATATATATATATATATATATATATATATATATATTCTGACGACGTTTTTCAACGGCATTTTTAAAAAGAAAAGCACCACAGCTTCTTTTTTTTTTTGTACTCGCGGATAGATACACGCGCAAGAAACAATATAGAATCTAAAAATCAAAGCTGGAGTGCGGTTGTATAGCCGCAGTTTGATAAAGAACATACTGCTCGAAACTTCCTAATCAGAGTGTGTCGCTTGTGCAGTACCGTAGTTTTCCAATTATAGACTATAGTCTAAAAAAAAAAAGCTATCTAAGGTTTTCCTTGAGATAGTCCGCACCTGGTGCATATTGCGCACGTAGAGTATTCTTCTACAAGATACATTTTGACAGTACATGCTTTATTAGCTCACAATGAAGCGTGAATCATTTATGAATCATCATTCACAATATCCGTCACGTCTTGTCATACTGAACGATATGGAAAAACATTAATCCTTGTGTAGTCCACTCTTGTAGATGGCCCGCACCGGGCAAAATTTATACATTTAAACATGTTTATTCCGCGGACTATTTTCCGGAAGATACGATAGGTCCACCCGCGGGAAAGACGTGCGGCTACTTTTAAAAGCTAGAACTACGCGCGGAAAAAGACCAACCGAAAAGTGCTCTAAAATCTGAATTTTCGCGAAAATCAACCGCACGGTGGTATTTGCGCTACAAAAATAGCTATCTGCGTGCAGTAAAAATACATTCGTCTTCAAAAAAAAAAAAAAGAAATCATGAAACAAATATCGCGAATTCGGATTGCCATTTCATCTTCAGTTGTTTGTTTTCGTTTCGCGCTTGGGTTCTAACCTTAAACGCTGGACAGTTAAAAAAAAAAAAGACTTCCTATTTTCAACCCGCGTACCCTCGCTCAAGGTTTATGTTTGTCCTAAAAATATATTAACGACAAAATATGTGAGCCTCAAATTGCTCTCCGGCGTTCCTTCCCTCCGGCTAACGCGCCGGCGTGACTGCGATTTCGAAAACTGAGTCAGTCGCAGCTAGCTTGGGGTCAAGGCCGCGGCATCAAGAAGGATTCCCGCCTGGCCGGCGGTAATGGCCTCCGGGCAGAGGAAAATTGAAACGAACATGGTCGCCCGGACACGTTAAGCCTGATTACGTCCAGTCGGCGCCTTGGTGACATTTGTTTTTGCTTTGTCATTCGAACCGCACACATATTAAGAAGCAGGGTTGGAAGTAAGAGATGGAAAATGCTGCGCGATGTTTACGTGTAAGAGTGACGAGCGAGGTAATGCTGATATTTAAATTGCTATATTTATTGTTTATTCCAACGCAAGCGCAATTTCCTTTTTTTCCCGAACAGGCAATTAAAGTCTATGCTTTGTCCAGTGTGCAAATACGTTTCGGATAATTGCTTTGTGCGCACGTTTAAATTTTGACACACAATACCGAGGACTTTTTTTATGTTTTTACCTCTAGATATAGTGCTACGAAAAGAAAACTTTCGCAGACTGAAAATTGGACACAGCATCTGCCTTGAAAACGTGGGCGTTATGAACGGACGAATTTAATCTTAAGTATGCCCTTGCTGTTGGTGCTTACGTGAGATTATGAAGAGTTGGGTTCCATTCGGGATCGAAAAAAGTAATTAGTATTGTTGTCCTTCAAAACGTAACAGCCGGTCGAACAATATTCCTTACCGTCGGTTTACGCAACTAATATTTCACATTTATATTAGCATATTTGTCAAACATAAGGCTAAACGTGACATACATTAGTGATTTTCATTCGCCCAGCACTTTTTCAAGAACCGATAAAAAAGTTTTCTAAATCACCTGCCACATCCATATTCCTTTAAATGTCAAGGATGAGCTATTAACATTCAGCCACCTCGTATGCTTACCTCTTCTATGAGGTGGCGTTCAGCACAAGGATTACAACTCCAAGAAACATGTGTTTTTTTTTTCTTTCGTAATATTTCATTGCAACGTGTGTAAACTAACCGCCGATTTTGCCGCAAGACCTGCGACCGAACAGGGGGTACAAGGTTTCTGCCGTCAGAATTAATATTTCAACCTTGCAGATCAATTGCTGCGCTGATATCATGCCGATAAAAGCTTTTTCTTTCGTTTCTTGTCTTTAAAGGTGACTCTCTATACGGAATAGTTTTCACCTGTTTTTTTTTTCCGGAACCAGAGCCAATTTTATTTTACAATAAACAGTGACAGAATGGTTTG
The DNA here is from genome assembly GCA_037355805.1 of Ixodes ricinus. Classification (NCBI taxonomy): domain Eukaryota; kingdom Metazoa; phylum Arthropoda; class Arachnida; order Ixodida; family Ixodidae; genus Ixodes; species Ixodes ricinus. Next base: position 216,624 of record JAZHYW010008622.1, on the reverse strand, counting down.
TGGATCTACAACCAAACCCTAGTAATCCACGAAGTCCTGACCTTGCATCCACCTTTATGTCAATACTAAGCGAGAAGTCCATTGAAGACATTGAACGGAGTGGTGTCTTTCTAATTTGTCAATATATACCAAACAGTCCATAAACGCGCGCTCCCCATTTCGAGCGTATACACCTCAGTTCTGCAGCGATGATGCACGTTGCGCGGCTGCTCGTTCGGAAACTCAGAACTGCGGCCCGCCAGATACGCCGCAAACGGCGAGACGTGCCTAGTACTTCGGGCGACCACCGCGGCGCTACCGGCCGACGACAGCACTGACGCTGGTTGGTTTGTTCCGTGGTATCTCTCCGCTGATAATTTCTTTTCTTTCTTTCTTTTCTTTCTCTCTACTTTCTTTCATGGGGAAGCAGTTCAGCATTCCCGCTAGAACAACCTCCCCTACTCTTCTCACGTCACCCCTCTCTCTTTCTCCCTGGAATCGCCCGGAGCGTACACGATAGGGGCCTTACGTACACGACTAGTATACTAGCGCCAACGCGGCCAGTAGTGTAAGCTGATCAATCTCGTACGGTGGCGCCACAGGGCGGGCCGTGCCTTGTTTTTGGTCGCTAGCGGCCGTGCACGTTGTTTGCCCAAGGCACCCAAACCGCAGATACTCATCCCAGTTTCTTCTCTAAACGCCAGGGGCGCCTTAGAAAAAAAAAGTACGTTAGCTAACCGAGAAAAGAATAACCCTTTCCCAGTAATGTTTTGTGTACTACATCCTTAGACCCACAACTCTAACTGCGAGTCTATAGTCACTGACATTTTAAGAAACGCGGGGCGCGGCCTGGCATGTTGTCGCTTTTTTGCTTGGTGAATTGTTCTGCCATGGTATCATCGGCCAATGCTGCGTTCTCATTGGCTAACTATAATATGTGCGGGACTCACTATGCTATGCGTTCGTTAAAGGCTCAGTGACTGTGGAAGCTTGAAGTCCAGGGGCGTTCTCTTACACAAAAGTTTGCCTCGTTAACGGCGCTCCTTTCCTATATCCTCTCCATTTTTTGCCTTGCCCCAACTTGGCTCCCCTCGAAGCTCAGGAGAGGGAAGCGCAAGGAGGATTATCTTCCCTGCAGAATACCGAGGTTGTACGTCGTGCCTTTAAACTCTCAGTGATTATGGAAGCTTGAAGTCAGGGGCGTTCTCTTTTACAAAAGTGATCCTAATTAACGGACGTTAAGTTTTGTTTTTAAACCTAGGAATCGTGATAACGTCCTAGGAGGATTGGGCAGTGAATGTAGGCTGCGCCACTCCGTCGGTACGGACACAACATCGGCGCTTTTTTACACTTCACTTCAGAGGGGTATTGGCGGACACTAATTTTTGTCCCTTAGGTTAGGTTAGCCAAAGTAAGCCTTTCAAAATGGTCGGCGGCAGGTCAATAGTTCAGGGGAAGTTCATCCTGCCTCTTTCTCGTTAGCAGAGCGGACGCTGAAGAGAAGGCGTCCTCCTCTCCAGCGGTCGTCCTGCTAACGTGGAAAGAGGTGGGAGGAGCTTCTCCTGAACTGTTATCCTGTCACCGAGTATAACGGCTTTGATGACAACCTTTTAATAAAAGAGAAAGAAAGAGAAAAACATATTGGCGATTATTTGTTAACTTTAACAGTGTCGGACAGTTTACAGTTCTGAGCTTCTAGAAAGAAATGGCGCAGTCAGATGGTAAAGTCATTGCGCCTTCGAGACACGCCTCAACAGATGAGGGCGACGGAAATCAATTTGGGGACGTGTGCTTGCTGCGATGGCAAGACGGCGTCCTTTTCCGAATAATGAGTTTTCGGTGCCGTTCGACGCTTATAGTAATTATTTCTGCACCTCGTTTCCTAATGGCGAACGTTACGTCCAAAGGGACCGGCGCAAGCAGAAACATAATTGGCGCCGAGAGTGTGGGTGGTGCTCCCCCATTCCCTTTTACGGAAGAGTGTCTCGACTAGGGATGTTGCTGAGTTCGAGCGGGTTTGACTCTACGAACTTCTGACGCGAAGGTTGACAAAAGTTCGACTGAAGTTCGTATTTTGGTAGGTATGCGCGAACATTTGAAAATGGTCGACGCCACCTGGCGGAGGAAGAGCGGAATATTTGTTGGGTATATGGTTTCACTGTTTCACATGATTAAACTAAAGCATAGAAAGTGCATATAGTGTGAATAGTAGAAATTATTTATACGTAAACTACTTATAACAACTTTTCAACGATGAACCAAACCAAACATGGGTGAACTGGGGGATGTTGATTCCGGTTGAACATTATTTTTGGTTGTTTTTCAGGACCCGCAGTGGGTAGCGCGCACTTTAAAAATCTCACCGCCGAGGACCAACTGCGGTACCTCGAGAATTTTACTCATACTGGACCGATACGCCTCCCTGATCCCTTGGATGTGAAGAACGAGCACTTGTTCCTCAAAGAAATTAGAAATCTGCCGAAAGTATTGTGGGCGTATCTTCCCGATTACCGATCCGAGCCGCCTGGCCCATGTACGTGCCTGAGAACAACTTAACGTCCTTAAACGCGTGCAACTACTTGGTGAGCGGCAAGGTACGGGCGACTGGTATCCGCAGGCGCCGAAGGTACACGCCAAGGTTCACCGCAGGGGTCACCTAGTCGGGTCATGGTTCTAGCAGAAGATCTTCCGAAAGCTTTTATTACGCTTCCTCCAGCGCGACACGAGTCTCTTTAATGCACACTATTCTAATGCTTTGACTCGCTTGATTTGGTGCTCAAGGTTTCTCTCCCAGAGTTCCGTGTCACCTTGCGTTTTTACGTGCCGTAATGGCCCGGTCGGCACCTCTCGTTGTACGGAGATGTTTTGGTCGAGGCGCCGCATCCTCGCGTAGACCCTATTGTCGTTGAAACGTTTTATTTGCGTGACACTGAAATGAACCGCCATATCGCTTGAGGCTAGACATCTGAAACGGTGCCGTGGGGAAGGGGTGATGGGACAAAGAGGGCAGAGAGAAAGATATACAAAGGGAGAGAGAGCTATATGTACAAGGTGCGTAGACCCTAACCTCGTTGCGCCATCTGTCGGCAGGACATCGAAGTAGGCGAGCACTGTATACTAATGCCGCCGTTCTGCGTTCATCCAAGCTCGGCGACATCGGGGGTGTCCCTCGTTTCGATGAAATCGACAGAGCATCACTTGTGACATTTTGTTTCGTGCCGGCACGCATCGGCCACTCGAAAGTACAAAACTCGGGAATTTCGAGAGCGTATAGCTCTCACGCAATGGCTCGCTAGCGAACCAGGAGTCTTCGCACACACACACACACACACACACACACCAAACGCGAGGTAAATATAGGAGGGCCGGAAGTAGTTCTCTCACCCTGTCCGGGCGGCCGGAAGTTGCGCGATTTCCCCGTATAACATTATTTGTTTCCCTAAACTCGAAATCGCTGCGTAGAAGTCGGCCAACTTTGTGTACGAAGTCGTGCTTCGTCGAACTTCGCTAGAAGATCGAAAGGTTCGCCGATCATTCGAACCTTGGGTTCGAAAACAGTTCGCGTCATCCCTATAGTCTCGACCGTGGCGTGGGCCCGGTGTCTCTCTTCATTTCGACACTACTCGGACGCCGCGCTATTTCCGGAGTGGTCTTGCTTGGCGTGCGCGCGGAGGGAACCCGGCGCGCGACGCTCGATTTGCCCACCGGTGGCAGGCCAGGCCGACCGTGCCAAAAGCACTTGATGGCTTGCGCCTTTGCGCATCAATCACCGTGCAGATAGAATCCCAGAGAACGTTCGCCCCTCTTCGTGCGTGGCGGAGAATCTCACCTTGAGCCAGGAAAGCGGCGAAGCAGGGTCTGCCAGTCAACAAAGCCGGTTGGAAAGCCGCGATTGCGTCACTCAGCGAGCGGTTGCTTTGTGACACACGTGCGGACTTATGTGTCTCGGGAGAGAGAAAGAGGGATCTAACGACGCTCTCTCATCGCGGCGCCCCGCATACATTAAGGCAGGATGTGTTATAAGTGGGATTCCGTGTTTTCGGAGTTTATTTCCCGTGAAATTCGGAAGGTGTTTTTTCGAAGGTGTGTTTTTCTACTAGAAATTCGGGGTTTATCGGAGCTCATTTTTGTTAGATTCCCAGTTCTCTGAAATCCGAAGTTCATTTTACTGTAATCCAAATGTAAAAAAAAAAAAAAAAAAAACGATAGAATTAACGTTTAGGGACCTGTTGTCCTGAAGGAACCTTGACGAGCTAAAAGCTAAACCCTTTTTGTCAATAGTTTGAGACTTCAAAGGAAACTATGGTGGCATCTCCTCAGCACCAATGACCCTGTGCTTTTATAAAGTTTATTTGTAAAACACCGTTCTTTTTTGTTTTCTTGTTGTGAACTAGAAATTCCGAGCTTTTCCTGAATTGACAAAAAGTTTGCCGGCGAGGGTTTTTTCCTGAACTTTTTTGCATTTATATGAAAACACAGAGCCATAGTTATAAGTAATGTTCACGGTGTTTTAGAGGTTTGCTTTTTTCCTAATTCAACAGTGATTTTACGACGCTTATTTTTATCTCGACAGAGTCGGTGTCTATCCAAATTAAAGCTTTGCATAAAAATATCTTCCCGTGAACTTGTGGGGAGTCTACGTTTCGGGGTTTATCTGAATATACCGTAAACATGCGGTAAATACCGATATACCCAGAAAATCAGTCCAGATGAGCTGGAAAACCCCAAATTAGCGGCTGTTTTTGAATGAAAAAAATCAAGGTTTACGGGTGAAAAACTTTTATTCATGTCATTTGTCCAACGCCAAATCTGAAAAAAAAAAGAAAAAAAGAAACCATTTTGATTTTGAAGAAAAATAAAAACCGAAAACACGGAACTCTCCGCGAGATGAGCGTAACGTTACAAAAGAGCTTCACAAAAGAACGGTCCCACGAAACGATAAATTTTGCGGGTGAAATATTACCTGCCAAATTTAGCGGACTTCCCAGCAGTCTCGGTGTTTTAATCAATAATATTTACGATTTTTTTGTCAAGCCTACATTTATAATTTTCTTTTTAATGTGGCCTATAGGATTCAATGCAAATAAACTGTAAAGCCGTGGAATAATAATAAGAATAATAATAAAAGACTATACGCGTCCAAAAGTTTAATTACTGCTTATTGATATTTTATGACTGTCATCTAAAATATTTCCCCGGGGAACATTGCGATGTCTGTGGCTGTTCGGTTGTTGGACATCCGCGAGGCGTTTATGTCCTACAAAAAAGTGGGGGATGCCAAATATGTATACCAGCCTTTCGGCACGCAGTCTAAAGTCCCACTGCTTGTACATTACACAAAAGACGCGGTCTGCAGACATGATGGCAGACGTATCTGCGGACACACGCCTTAAGACTGGTCCAAGCATGTTTTCTGAACATACATATGTATGCTTCGAACATATCTCGAGAGTTGTGTGCAGCAAAGGAACAGGCATAGGCGCGCAACACATGGCTTTTGTTTCGCTTTCGTTTCGCGAGTGCTCGTGAAAGGAAAGCATATATCTGAAAGCCACGCACTCGCGCCTCGGCTTTTGCCTCTGCTGCACACAACTCATGAGATGGAGTATAAAGACGGGTTTTCTTATGACCAATCTTACAAGACCATCGTACAAGGAAGACATCAGACGGCATCTGCAGACTGTCTGTTGCATGATGTATTGGCAGTAATTACCGCGGCTTTAGGGTCGGTTCACACTCATCCCTTCAATTAACCAGCAACGACTCTCCTGTCTCGTCCCTTAAAAATTTTGTTTTCTAAAGGTCACAGATTTCCTGACTGCCCGCGAACGATAAACGTTTAAAAAAAAGATTTAATTTTTTGTATTTCTCGTTAGGTTCTTCGTAAAGTACTAATATATTGCGTGTGGACATTACAACGGAGAAAATTATGAAAGAAACCTAATTTCATCGCAGCGATGACATCGCCGTCACCTCTGCTACTGCTCCTCCCCCTCATCCAACGCTTCGGGTCAGGAGGTCCAACCAGTCAAGATATCCAACTGTCACGTGACAACTAAATCGGGAGATCCAATAGGGGTCAAGAGATCCAACGCATCAATTGCTTTTAAACCCTTAAAAAAACGAGAAAAAAATCGTTTGTTGTAAGACGGTGTTTTAAGTTCTCAATCGCTTTTTTTTTTTTGCATTACAACATAAGTTATTTTGTTGGTATTGCAGACGCTGCAGTCTGTCGTCTGCTGGTGAGTTTTGCAATGCATCGGCGTTTTACGTGTTGCATACGGCTCGTTGGATTTCGCGGATATCGCTGATGCGCCCGGGAATATTTTTGGGAAGCTAATCTAAGCTGCTTTTTGAAGGGGATTAGGAGTTAAGAGCTTAATATTGGATCTCTTGACTCGTTGGAGACCCAACATGTTTCAGGAGAGTCAAGAAATTCAACCCGTTTCGAGAGGCCCAACAAGTCAAGATATTCAACGGGTCAAGATATCGAACGAGTAAAGAGATTCAACGAGTCAATAAATCTAATAGTGAATCTTTTGACTCATTCAATTTTCTGACTCTTTGGACATAGTTCAAGATATTCTAAGGGTTTCAAGAGGCCCAACAAGTCTAGACGTTCAGCGAGTCGAGCGATTCAACCAATCGAGAGATTCAACCAGTCAAAAGATTCAACCAGTCAAGAGATTCAACCAGTCAGTAGCTCCACGGCGAGTCAAGATGTCCAACGAGTCAAGGTATCCAATATTGAATATTTTGACTCGTTGGACATAAGTCAAGAGATAGAATGTGTTGCAAGAGGCCCAATAAATCGAGATATTTAGCGAGTCAAAAGATTCAACGAGTTTAGAGATCCAAAGAGTCAGCAGATCCACAGTAAGCCAAAAGGTCCAATCAGTCAAGAGATCCAACGAGTCATGAGGTCCTGTATTGGATCTTTTGACTCATTGAATCTCCTGATTCGTTGGATATGAGTCAAGAAATCCACTGTGTTTCAAGAGGTCCAACGAGTCAAGACCCCACGAGTCAGAAGACCCAAAGCGAGTCAAGAGGTCTAGCGGCTTCAAGAGATTTAACGAGTCAAGAGTTCTAACTTGGATGTTTTGAGTCATTGGGTCTTTTTACTACTCGTTGGACATGGGTCAAGGGATCGAACGAGTCAGGAGATCCACGGCGAGTCAAGAGGTTCAACGTGTAAAGGGACTAAACGAGTCAAGTGGTCCAATATTGGGTCTCTTACTCGTTGGATCTTTGACTCGTTGGACCTCTTGACTCATAATCGTCATCAAAGGCCTGCAAAAAAAATAATAAAAGGCGAAAAGATTACTTTTCAGGTCATTTTTTTCTCACACACCCGATGGAACGATGTTCCAGAGCAGCTCGGCAAGATTTACACACCCGCGGGTCTGATTATTGCACAAACTCCCACGTTTGTTTGGACGTGGGGGCGAACCGTTTATTTGAAGATCGGAGGGTTGTAAATCTTTCCCGTAATAAACCCGCCTGCACTTCCTCGCACAAGCACCCAACGGATAATAATTTAAAAAAAAAAAACTTGGTCACGGAAGGCTTTAGCAATGCCTTTTACGTCAGCCCTGTATACGACATCCATTCAGCCGCCACAGACCGTGTTTGGCGTTTCTTTTTTTTTCTGTGAAGGCATTTCTGCGATGCAAAGAGAGCACTGCGGAAGAATACGTCACAATGAACAAAATTACAAAGGTCGTAAACTGAAAGGCGCCCTCGAAACTTCCAAGTCATTCAGGGATGCCCAATTTACGTGGCGCTGGCATGTTCTCTTATACTTCTCACTGAGTAACATCGTCACAGACCAACATCTCCTAGAACAATCAAAGCCTGTGAACGGCCTCGCCTACCTCCACGAAATGTCTTCACGTTAGGATGGCGTCAACTCACCAATGGACCATTCTCAAGAAGGGTCTTGCACATGCGCAGGCCTTCCTTTCGCAGCGGCGAAATCTGGAACTTCGGTTGGCGTCCGGAAGAACGATTGCATTACCGCTCCTGACTCTTCCGCGACTCGGATCAGCCGCCGAGGAGGCAGGAAAAGTATTGCGGCTCGCGTTCCATCCACCAAGCGTAGCTGGAGTTTTAGCCAGTCGGTGTCGTCTTTTATGAGAAAAAGTCCCATTGGTCTCAAGCCTGGAGACATCTGTCCTTCCACACTTTGATTGAACACGAGGCCCAGCCGAGCGATGACTCAGCACTCGTGTCCAATTAGTGTCTGAGCTGGATCTCAGTGGAGGGACGTGAAAATCTAGTGGCTTCAATAATTCTAAGTGATGTTGCTTAGACAAAGCTCCATCTTCCAAAAATGTTAAGGCTCTTGATCGCAAGCAGGCCGCTGTGTACACCATTCCAATAATTGACTTCCGCGCACTGCCATCTTTGTCCACTAGGCTATGGAACGCGTTCTAAACAAGCACAGCACCTTCTTTTTTGTCGTGGAATATTACACATTACGCACGTTCACAGCTCAATTACTACTTTTTTGCCTGGTGCTGGCAAGGACTGTGCGTACATATGTGGGGTATCATGTAGGACTGGGCAATTGATTGGTTAACCTACCGATTAATGGATTATTGCTTTTATGGCGATTAAATGTTTTAACCGGTTAATCCATAAAATTTGGACGAACCAAAAAAGAAAGCAAAAAGTAAATGCTTTCACCATGCAGACGTGTGCAAGTACACCTGTATGAGGGCACACTTTGGGTAAAAGTTTAACCTAAAGTAAACTGTAGGGGTGAGATCGGCAAATCAAGACAAGGTGCAGAAGGTCACACCTGTCCGAGCCACTTGAACGCCGTCCGAGCGTCCGTTGAGCGCAGCAGAGACTATTGTGAACAATGAAAGTAGGTCGCTCTTGCCGGAGACTATCAACGACCCTCTTTGCCTCATGCAGCTGAAGTAATCATTTGTGAGTGTGAGTGTCTCTGAACTCTTCTCAGCTACACATCCAGGTATACCCGTGGAGAGATAGTGCAACCAGCCTCTGCTGCGTCGCGCGATGACAGCGCAGCAGAGGTTGGTTGCACTATCTCTCCACGGGGCCCGGTGCCGCCGGGGCCGAGATGCGCTCCGATAGCAAACCGAAACTTAAAGACCCGTCGGATTTGTGCTGTTTTCCAGAAAGCCGTAAAATGCTTCGCGTGCCTTCTATCGTTCTGCAATTTGTTGATTTAGTGTTTTTTGATGATGCTGAGCAATTTTCTAATTGAAACCATGCCCTAAAACACAATATTAAAAAAGTTAATTACGCAAAATTAGTTAACAACCTAATTATCCCGGACTTTAATAATTTTCCTAAATAGGCCCCTGGCCCAGGACCAAAACGACACAAGCCATTTTTTGTTGCGACGCGTAGGTTTCGCAATATCGAATTTGTCCACCTTTCGTGAAACACATATATATACACTTCGACTTTTTAAAAATATTATACATGGAAAGAAACGAGACCGATTAATCGATTAACTAACCGTCTAAAGTGTGGCTATAAATCGGGTCAAAATTTTTAATCGACGCCTACACTCACAAAAATTGTCAATGAGTTTCAATGACCGATCTACTAAGCGTTCGGCGCATCAAGGATAATTTGCTGACGCGACATGCAGGGCTCTGCCTCTCGTGCTCACACGAGCAAATTCCAGCAAGGTTGTTGCGCGTGAGATGACTAAGTTCTCGATGCATTGCAGCTGAGTCAAACTGGCGTGAGACGCATTGATTTCTGTGTCTATAAGACTAGAAACTGATTGAAACTCATTGACAATTTTTATTAGGAGTAGCCATGGTATTGTGGTTTCCATGACGCAAGGCATGGTTGAGGCTAAATAAATAGCTTCCAGGGCTCTTGAAGCGATATTATGCTCGAACGTTACGTACTTTACACACGAATACAGACAGAAATGTCACGCAGGTATACTCGTGCGCAAAGTCATGGAGCTATACAGCGGCACGTTGCCTCGATGTAATTTCAATCATAAGAGTGCAGTATACTATAGACGCTTTGCAGCAGTTGAGCATAGCCGCCGCCATAACCGACCTTCAATTTTTTGTTTCCTCTGATTACGTTTACTTCAACTTCATCGGGACCACAGCGGGGAAGGTTATTGTTACTTTAGATTCTAGCTTGTCCTTCTCCCTAGCATTGGCCTTTTATGGAAGCTCGCGAACGCCCTTTTTACTGGCTCGGCATTTGTGTAAGACAAGAGGAGGTCACCAATGGCGGCTGTAATCTGGAGTGTGCAAAGCGTCCATGTGTCTTTCAGTCTTTCCTTAGCAAAGCTTAATGGAGTAGTCGTGGGGAATCACAATGATGACGATTCGCAGTGATTACTCCGGGACAATAGTTCCATGCGGCTCGTGAACTGGATTGGATCGCTGCATTCGACTATAGGGCTCGGTCGACTAGGGCTTGACAGCCGTCCGGAAGTGGCAACGGGTGACACCACGGAAACTGGCTTATCAAGCCGTCGGATGTCACTAGCCTAGCGGTCGGCGCTAAAAGTCCCGGCAAAGGTATACGGGCGAACGCGAGTGTCGCCGTTGTGACGGAGTCCTTAACTATATAGTTGGGACTCCGTCACAACGGCGACACTCGTGTTCGTTTTGCCCGAACGTCTGCCAAGGCGTGGCTTTCCAACTATACAACAACTCATGTTTACAAACAAACCGGAGCGCCCCTAGCGGACGCCACCGGCGCCGCGCATGCGCGATGGGGGTGTGGGCAAGAAGCTCGCCGTCGTCCATAAACAAACCATTGAAATGCGATGTTGTCGGCGTCGGTGTGAGTACCCGCGCTCTTTTTCGCGTTGGAATTGTTGATTCTACGTCTTCCTGGCAATGTCTGACTACTTGAGCGGCGTCAGCAAAATTAACGAGGCTCGTTACACGCAAAACTTCGCATGAATAATCTGACATGCGACGATTCATTCCGCGTGGACGCCGCAGAATGTACGCTAAAGCCTGATTCACATAATGAGATTTCGCTCGCAACTTTCAGTAGCGACGTCGCTCGGGCTGCAAAAGCGTGAACCGTAGCTGAGATGGTCGACGTCGATACTGAAAATCGCAAGCAGAATCGGACCAAGTGAATCAGCCATAACAAGTCGGTGATGGCCACTGGTAACAATGATCAACATCTCCTTGTATCTACTGTTTCCGTCGAGCCTGCTTACCAACCTTCAAACGTAAGTCTTTTGAGGCCTGCACTTACTTCTTATCGCAAGTACCGGGTCCATGTTTGGTCTACGGGCCGGTGTCCTCTAAAAGAGCAGACGACAAGCAGAAACGTTTGAAAGAGCAGACGACGGTTCGAACGATCAGGCGGCCGTTTGAACTTGAAGACGCACTGAACGTAGTCCGCAGGTGGTCCGTACAACTTGACGGTTTTCCGGCGTTCATGTTGGAACAAAACAAATAAATCTGATGACCATAAGTATCCGTGAATTCAACCCAAAGTGCTTCCCGCCCAAGCAATCATGGTCCGATGGCGTCTCGTTTTCCCTTTTCACGGAACATATCCACGTTCTCGGACGAACCGAGCACATGAAAACTGACCTCCAAACCTTTCTCGACTCTTTTGGTACAGACCCAGTCGTGGCATTTTGACGGGAAGGCAGGTTTTTGTCTGGTTCCGTTCAAAACAACGCAGGAATACACGTCTCACATGGGCCCTTCTGCCCACAGCACCGGACCGGAAGTGCGTCCGACGCGCCACCACCGCGCCGTGACGTAACAGAGATGAGTTCGTATATAGGTGCCATGGAACGAGTCTTCGACTGGCGTGTCGAAGACTCGGCATAAAAGTGGTCCTTCGATGTCCGCTTAATGACGTCATAAACGTGTCACGTTGTCGCCGGCCGCGATCCCGGCAGTATCACAGCGGCTGTGGTCGTTATGGCAGGCGGCTGATCTGCCGCAGGTCGCACTCTAGATTGACAGTCCATGAAAGCTCTGGCAACAAATGACACTTTTGAGACGTCATTAGGCGGAAATCGAAGGACCACTTTTAATTGACCTTGCGTGTTCCATGGCACCATAGTTGGAAAGCCACGCCTTCACAGAGGTTCGGGTTGAATTTCGTGTTTATTCCTTGGGGTTGGGGTCAGGGGAATAACTGAATGTAAAGGCCGATTCACACATTTGCTTTCGAGTGTGAACAAATGTGCTCTGACTGTTTATGACGAGAGAACGCGCTCGTGCCATCTATAAGGTAGTTCTAGAACGTTTCCGATTGGCATATATTTTTTTAAATATTTTAAAGTGTTATTCTTTTAACATACGCTTGCAATATAAGCATCACAATGTTAAAAGTAATAATTTCTCATAGACAGTGCGTAGATTCAATTTCGTAAATACTGCTAAACCATCGGTTTAGGTATTCACCGATGGGAATAGTTCCGTGGCTACCTAATAGATGGCGCCACCGTGACAGTGTGTTCTCTCGTCCTATGCGATTACAAGCGCTCACAAATGTCGACCCCCCCCCCCCCCCCCCAAAAAAAAAAAAAAAAGTGTGAGTTGGTATAACGACACTTGAAACAGTCGAGCCCGTTTCACGGTGCTGGGATGCCGTTTTATTTTTAGACGTTTTGCAATACACATTAGTGGCTTTCAGTATTGCGTATGCGAGCAAACGCAAGCACTCCGCGGTTTGCGTTGGCGTTGCGTGTTCCACGCTGCGCGTACATGCGCGGGAGCCCAGGTTGCGTCTTGGATTGGCGCATGGCGACGGCGGGCATGCGCAGTGTGGAGCGCGCAAAGCTAACGCAAACGAACATGTGCTCGCGTTTGCTCTAATACGCAATACTGAAACTGGCAATCGAAGAAATGTCTATATTGCGACTCATAAACGCAGTTTTTGGCCCGTGTTATCTGGGATTTTTTTTTCTTCTCGTAATCTAGTCGTACTGTTCATATCGCACATCATGTGGAAAACTCGTTTCGAGAGACAAGGACGCACTCACAGACTGTGCGACACACCTTCATTGGTACTCTAATCCGCGCTTAAGGTATATGTGCACCGCGCGGCGACTTTCTTAAAGCGCGGCACAAACAACAAACAAACCATCGCCGGTTTTTTCTCTCTCTCAGTAATGAAGGACTTTTACCAAAAATATTATGTAGTGTGGGAAACTGCTCGCTTGAGGAAACTAACCTTAGTGGTAAATTTATATGTCCACTATTACTTTTTCGAAGTAAAACGGGAAAACAGCGCCAAGTCGTAATCACGCAAACTTTGTGGCGCACTGTATAACACTCAAGCGTCGTTTTTATCTAGGTATCCTTGTTTAAAAATATTGACAACATTAGGACGTGATGATTTAACGAGCAAGGTTTTAATAAGAAAACCTCGAATAATTGTTTTGCAGTTTTGTTCTATCGGTTTCCAATGTAATATATATATATATATATATATATATATATATATATATATATAATGAAATCTCTAAACATTTCATATTGTGCACGCCAACCCCAGCACATATTCGCAACCAGATTTTGTGACCTCATTTACTTGCAGCAAATTAAAAAACACAACGTTTTTCTTTTTACCAGATAGCTTGTGTATAAAATATTTAGAGCCCGTTTTGTATGTTCTAGACACCAAAAATTTTGTACCTGAGCTGTGCCTGGCAAAAGCAAGAATACAGTTTCATATCCCTAACAATTAGCATGTAACTTTCCAAAGGGGCCCGCGGGGTTATTTTTAAATTGACGTTTGTTATGACCAGCTTATCAGCGGATCAAAAAAGGCCAGAGAGAGAAAGAAAGAACAGGAGAACGTCAGCTGGTACTTCTTAAGTCGCTTTTTCTGGCGCTTGACAGTTCTGGACGTGCGCCATTGCGAAGGCCTGGCACTCCTTTGCATTGCCGGTTTGGGAAACTTGCCAAGGAGCCAGCTGATGTGCCCTGGTGCGGAAAGAAGACAAATCGTCTGCACGAGTGTGCCGCACTCTTTCCCCTGCGTTAGCGGTCCCTCTCCATACCGAAACTTCACTGCATTTCAGAGTGAGACAGGCGGTGTAATTAGGAATGACAAGCCAAGCCTCGCGTGCATAGAAGAACTAACGAAACAAATGCTTAGAGTGCAACCGAGCCGGTGTATTTTGAACACGATGTTAAACCCAGGAACTGGGGAGAAGAAAGTTAAAACAGAAAGAGGTCAAGAAACAAAAACTATGGGACAGATAATCTCAGACAGCCTTCTCACTCCCAGAGTTTATCACCACGTTTGATTGAATGGCTTTGTAGGCTTGTCAAAGAAAGTCGAATCACGCTGTGTGCTCTTGGAGACAACGTTAGTGGGGATATTTAGGTTGCATCAGTATAGGGAGTAGGAGTGGTAGAAGTTAGCCGATGACCAGCAAGCAACTCGTGGTTCTGGTGTCGAAAAGGGGTCTACTAAAATATTAAGGTGGGCTAGTAGGCGTCATCGAGAAATAAATCGTTTGCACGGTATATACTATATACGTTTTTCTCGCCTAAAAACCTTTTCCGTTTACCCTCGTCCCTAGCTACGTAGCTCACATATCCGGTATGGGCGAAGAAAAAAAAAGTAAGAAATTAGAAATTGGATCGAGTAAAATACCATAGGACATGAGGAAAAAAGAAGGACCGACAGTCGCGGTAAAATCGGTTACACATTCTACTTATGTTGCTAGGGCAAAACAATGTTTTTCTCCATACTGGGAGCTCCACAATTCAAGATTACGACCACTACAGGGAAAATGTCTATAGACCATTCCAGAGAAGGGCTTCTGGCCGGTGCCATTTTCAGCGTTCGTGCGTATGGCGCGTGTTTTGCTCGCTTCCCCAATCAAGAAACATGCGCGTACTGGACTATAGAGATCGCACACTGGGCTGTGGATATGTAACCATTGGAATGGTGTATACACGGTTTTGCAAACGCGCCAGATTATAGCCACCATTGCTGACCTTGTCTTGTCTTACCCAGATGAGGAGCCAGTGAAGCGGGAGTGGACGAGCTTCTAGAAAGTCCAATTGTGAAGAGAAGGACACAGCAGAATCTAAAATGGCAATAACCTACCCTGCTGTTGTCATGATGAAGTGAAGTGAACGTAATAAGAGGAAACAAAAATTGAATGACGGTTATACGTCGCTTAGTAGAGCTGCTGCAAAGCGTCTATATGCTCCGTCTCATACTTAGTATACAATGTTGTCAAACCTACTGGAGAGAGCGTGTGGGTTCATCTATGGGTTCATCTGGGTTCATCTTCATCGCGTTGGTTCATCTGCTCGCGACAGCAACTTTGACAGCGTTGTACATGTTGCTTAGTGCAGCTACGGTGGCTAGAAGGAGGTGTCAGAATCGCGCAGCTTGCTCCGTGCGCGGCGACGCGCGAGTGTATCATGACGATGATAAATGGCGCGCTCATCGACTCTAAGATTGTCATCAAAGAAGACCAGCCCAGGTCTTCAAAGGAGCACCTGGGCTGGTCCTCCTTTAAGGCTCGGGAAGCGAACTGCAAAATCATGTTTGATGGTCGGCTTCGACACTTGGACACCTGCCGTTAGGCCAGTAGGTTGTTCCGTATCGGAACAACCTACTGGCCCAACGGCAGGTGTCCATGTGTCGTCTCTGCCAGCGGGACTTCAAACCCGCTGGCAGAGACGCCTAGATCAACTCCTACGCAAATACGAGCTGCGTTTGATTTACTTATACACCTCCTGCACCAGTGCAGAAAAGTGTAGGACAGTCTACTTCTGGTATGTGTATTGAGATACGACCGGAAGTACTCCGCCCTACACTTTTCTGCACAGGTGCAGGAGGTGTAAGTAAATCGAACGCAGCTACGGTTTCTTTGCTGACCCCGTACAAGCATCGACGGCACGGGAACGGTACTCGGAGATCAGGCAGAAGGTCCGTGACCATGATACCCAACAGTGGCCCTAGGTGGCACACACGAAGTCGACGCTGGATGTCTACGTGACACACAGGCAGAGCATCGCCGAACAACATCAAGCCATCGATACAGGACATGACGGACAAGCAAACAGCCCTAACGCACAGTGGGACAGATCGGGTCCAAACTGGTCGGCTGTTAAGACCTAAAAACGACGTCTGGAGGACTGGCGGAGAAAATTACATCTCAGGGGGAACTAAGCTTTCGATGGAACCCCAGGCTTGGTGCACCAACACAGTTCAAGCCCACCCGTTACAAAGAAAATAGCGGTAACCTCATCATCATCATTATCAGACGCTAATTACAGACGCCGCGCCAAGAAAGGCTCGTTGGCATCGCTAGAAGAGCTCGTTTGTGGTGCTCTTCGTGGAAAGATTGTTCCATGCGTCCAGACTACCGCGATGGCAAAACCGCAAACACACTGCTTTGTTCCCGTATGCACCTTGCGGTACGTTTCTATAGTGCCACTAAATGAGCTACGAGTAACGACATTTGGCCATATTGCCGCGCGCGCAGCTTGCTAAGTAGGCAGCGCGCGCGTGGCCTAACGGTTATAGCGCCTGCCTCCCACGCGAAAAGCCAGGGTTCGATTCCTGGCCGCGGGGACGGATGGGCGTCCACACCCACACCCTGTCTCCGGGCTGGAATTGGACGTCCCTGCGACGAAGGTTGTAGCGGCCCGCGTCGGCGCGTTGCTGGTCTTGGATCAGGAGGAGGGCGAGCTGGCGGACTTCTTCGGCCCGTTGAGCAACCACCTGGGCGTCGTCGCTTTCATTGTCAGCGGGCTCATGGGGCAGCATCGCGTCCAGCATGGTCGTTACCTTCCGACCATGTACCAGCTGGAAAGGTGTGAATCCTGTGGTCTCTTGCACCGCCGTATTGTAGGCGAACGTGACGTAGGGCAACACCTCGTCCCACGTCTTGTGCTCTACGTCGACGTACATAGAAATCATGTCGGCGATTGTCTTGTTGAGTCGCTCCGTCAGCCCGTTGGTCTGTGGGTGGTACGCAGTAGTACGACGATGGCTGGTGTGACTGGAGCCGGAGGATTTCTCGGGTCAGCTGTGCCATGAACGATGATCCGCGATCTGTAATCAGAACTTCGGGAGCGCCGTGCCGGAGGACGATGGATTCGATGAAAAACTTGGCGACTTCAACAGCCGTCCCTGAAGGAAGGGCTTTCGTTTCTGCGTACCGCGTGAGATAATCTGTGGCGACGATTATCCACCGGTTTCCCAAGGTCGACGGCGGAAAAGGACCAAGTAGATCCATTCCGATCTGCTGGAACGGTGTAGTTGGCGGAGGAATCGGCTGCAGGAGACCTGCCGGCTTCGTCGGCGGTTTCTTGCGTCGCTGGCACTCGTGGCAGGATCGGTTGTAGAGGTGGACGGTTTTGGGGAGCTTTGGCCAGTAATACTTTTCACGAATACGGGCCAGTGTCCGGCTGTAACCAAGGTGTCCGGACGTCGGGTCGTCATGACATGCTTGAAAAATCTCCTCTCGAAGGTCGGCCGGGATTACCAGTAGCCACGGCGAGTTGTTGTTTCCGGAGTTCTCTTTGTAGAGCACACCCTGTCGAATGGCAAAAGTCGGCAGGGTTCGTGAGAAACCACGGGGCACGGTACTGCCGCCCCCTTCCAGGTGCTCGATTAATGCTCGCAGCTCAGGATCGTCCCGTTGACGTCGTGCCATGTCGTCGGTTTTGACTGCTCCTAGGAAGCACTCGTCGTCACTGTCGTCGCTGTAGCCGGAAGGGGTTTCGACGGGGGCTCTGGACAGGCAGTCGGCGTCGCTGTGCTTGCGGCCTGACTTGTAGACCACAGTCATGTTGAACTCTTGCAGTCGGAGACTCCATCGAGCGAGGCGTCCTGACGGGTCCTTGAGGTTCGCAAGCCAGCAAAGCGAGTGGTGGTCCGTCACCACGCGGAACGGGCTCCCGTACAAGTACGGACGAAACTTCGTGATTGCCCAGACGACCGCAAGGCATTCTTTCTCAGTCGTGGAGTAATTTTTCTCCGCCTTGGACAGTGTCCGACTTGCGTAGGCGATGACTCTCTCGATGTCTTCTTGCACATGGACCAGTACTGCGCCGAGTCCCGCGTTACTTGCGTCTGTGTAAATCTCGGTTTCCGCATCGCCTTTCCGTCGGTCGCGCCGTGACAGCCTGTCCCCCCTATCTCGTCGGGCAAACTAAGTGCGGCAACGCCCGGAGGTGCCGTTGCCGAAGACGACCCAAGTAAAGAGCCTCCAAGAACGCCGGAGCGCTCCCACTCTCTCGACGCCACGCATCCCAACGACGCCCCTGCAACGGTGTCCAACAACCTAAACGTCGCCATCGACGGCCACGACGCATCAGCACTCGTAGACACCGGAGCAGACTACTCAGTCTTGAGTGGGAGGCTCTCCCGCCGCCTTCGAAAAGTCATGACGCCGTGGGATGGACCTCCTAATACGAACCGCCGGAGGACACCTCATTACACCAGTCGGAAGATGCACCGCTCGAGTCGGGATCCACGGTGAGACGTGCCCTGTGAAGTTCGTCGTTCTACAAGACTGTTCCAGAGACGTCATCCTCGGCGTGAACTTTATGTGCTCCAAGGACTCTTGTCTATCGTTCTTTTTTACTTTGTTTTGTTTTGTGCTGCATCGAGGCGATGCACTTTTTAAAGGGGGAGTAATGCCGCGCGCGCAGCTTGCTAAGTAGGCAGCGAGCGCGTGGCCTAACGGTTATAGCGCCTGCCTCCCACGCGAAAAGCCAGGGTTCGATTCCTGGCCGCGGGGACGCTTTCTTGTTGACATCTAATGTAATGTTCTGGTAAATTCGAGAACTCTGTCGCATGTTCGAGGTTAGAATGTTCTATGCGCGAACCTTCTACGCCGATTGTTCGAGAAGCCCACGCGTGTACAAAAGGGGCTCCGCGTGGCGAGCGGCAGTCAGTTTCGCCCCAGCGTTCGACTCTGCTCTTTCGCCGATTTCGACGCCCGCGACGCTCTGCTGTTATCTTCTGTTTCCTTTTTATTTTTGGGCACAAGTTCGCCCCATTAAACGTTTCAGTTTTCTCAGTTATTCCTTTGTTTTGTCACCTCGTCATTCGTGACAATATTGTGGCTTAAAATCATGGTTGCCAGTTAGCTGAAGCTTTATCTGAAATCACGGCAAGCGCTTTTCCGCCCTCCACAAATGTTTAAACAGTTCGCGACAGAGCAAAGCAATATTACATGAGCTTCCTAACACCGAATCTAATGCTGAGGAAGTCGCACTTTTGAATCATGACGATCGGCAGTTGCGTCTGCCCTGCACAAGCCCCAAAATGGCGGCGCCCACAACAATGTCGTGGGACGGAGTGCTGATACTCTAAAGGCCCGTTCACACGATGCATTTTTCTCGCGCATCTAGTGTCGCGAAATGTAGTCAAAGTCAAAGGTAACGTCAAAACGCCACGCCAAGACAACGTGACGTTACGACGCCGCCACGACGTCATCGTCGACTACGACGTCACGCGACGCCAAGATGCTGTCGTAAGGCCGTCGTGACATCGCGTCGCGTCGAAGACGACGCCGTTTCGCAACATCAAGTCGCCGTTCTAACGCGGTCATGACATCGCGTTGAAGACGACGCCGTTACGCGACATCAAGTCGCCATTGTAACGCGGTCATGAAGTCGCGCCACGTCGAGGGTGATGTGGACGTGATCGTCGATGCCGGCGTTGACGTCGACACCCCACGCAACGTCATACATCGCTATGACTACACGTTAACGTCTTCCTGACGTCGTCAACGTCAACGTCACAACGACATCACGATGAAGCCTTGACGGCGTTGTAACATCGTAGCTTTCGCCAACATCAGCGCGCCGTCACGACGAAATCTTGACGTTGTGTAACGTCGTCGTCGTCGACGATGACGTCGACAAGTTGTCGGGACCTGGTCGTGACGTTGATTTGCGTCATGTCGACAATGACGTCGAAGACCTGACACCAAGCGTCTTTATGGTGTCACACTGACAAGGACGCCGTCATCTTGACGTCGCATGACGTCGTCGTTTTCAGCGTCAACGTTGCCATCGACGTCGTTGTGAACGCAAAATGACGTCAGAACGCAGTCTTGATGCCGTGTAACGCGCGTTTCAACGTCGATGACGACGTTGACGTCCAGGCGTCGTCGGGATGTCGCATGGCGCAAAAACGGACCTTCGGCTGGTGCTATTTTCAGCTTTCGTTCGTATGGCGCGTGATCTGATCGCTTTGCCAAGCGACGAACACGCGCGTACTGCTCTGGGGAGGGAGAGAGGAAATCTTTAATGTCAAACATACACCTTGTCTGGCGCTCAATGGGCTGGGAAGATCGTACACTCGGCTGTGGATTTGTTAACATTGGAATGATGTGTGACGATCGTCATCGCGTGTTTTTGAACCTACTTTCACGGCTTCGTTTTTAGACCGCCAGGTGCTGCTAATATCTTATTTGTTCAAGAAAGATGGAGAGCGGACCTCCAGCGATAGTTTTCTTGTATTTTAGCCGTTAAGCGCCGTCGATGTCGAAGAAGTCGCCAATAGACGAACTCATAGCTTTTACGTCACCTCACGGCGGTAACGCTGCTTAGAAGTTTCACGCCCAAATTGTGGGCATTCAGCCAGCGCCTGTCACTAAGTGTAAACGTAGCAGAAGTTATAAGAGCGAGCAAGTGAACATATTCGCACCGCCACCACATGCGGCGTCGGTGCTCGGCGGCACTGAAAAATATTTTCCTGTCTTGAAATACGCAAGGGCGACAATTACATTGTAAGAGATCTGTGGAGATAAGCATGGTTTATATTTTGATTGCACGCACAGTGCAAAAGACGCTTATATTGGCGAGGAACGCCGTCAGTACAATGATCCTCCTTAGCGACCTTGGCGCGTCTGGTTCAGAACGACCCTTTCGAAGCTTCGGAGATTTGAATGGTCCGAAATGGCGATTGCCATGGCAACTGAGAACAATCATCCAATCTCCTTCCGAGGTTTGGTCGTCTGTATGTTAGTATTTGTTTGTGTCCGGCTAGTAGGTAAGGAAGACATTGGCGCTACTTTCCCAGGACCCTGTGACTTTAGCAGCGTGCGGCTATTTCCCAAGCGAAAAAATGGAGCGGTATCCCAAATGGTACCACTATAGGACTGCAAGCGGCGCCACTGGGGCTGCAAGTGGTACCACTTCGGCTGCAAGTAGTACCACTTGGAGTGCAAGTGGTGCCATTTGGAGCTGCAAGTGGTACCACCTCGGCTGCAAGTAGTACCATTTGGATTGCAAGTGGTGCCATTTGGGCTGCAAGTGCCACCATGTGGGCTGCGAGTGGCGTCACTTGGGCGGAAATGGTACCACTTAGGCTGCAGACGGAACCATTTGGGCCACATATGGCGTCATTTGCGCTGCACGTTGTACCCTTTGGGCTGCAAACGATATCATGTAGGCCGCAAGTGGTACCACTTGGGCTGGAAGAGGTGCCACTGGGCTGCAAGTGGTACCATTTGGGCTGCAAATGGTACCCCATGGTCTGCAAGTGGTACTATTTGGGCTGAAAGTGTTACTACTTGAGCTGCAAGTGGTTCCACTTCGGTAGCTGCCAACGTAGGAAGTATTCACTAAACGGCCCATCTGAGAACGCTCTTCTCTGCTCATGCTAAGACCGAGTTCATATTTCTAGGGTGCCAAGACCGGCAATCTGGATGGCGTGAAGCACGCATTGCAAATAAAACAGTGGAAGGTCGTCGTCAGTACGCGCTCAGCAGCCGCGGACTCAGCTCCCGCCGCCAGTGAATGCTCCCTATCCTCTGCGTCAGCTATTCCGCGCCACGTTCAAGGCTAGTGCTGCCTCGAGGAAAACAGCGGGACGCATCCGTCCCGCTGTTTCTTTAAGAGGACTCGGGCCACTTGGGGGACATGTTCCGTAATCGGCTGCCTTCCCCCGATGGGCCACCTGGGCGCCTTTCCCGTCGATGGACTCGTAACAGGGCGTACCGAAATAGCCCCATCGGCGCCGGCGAGTATTATTAGCGGTCATCTCCCTCGCAGCCTCGCGCCGCGTGCTAGAGCGTCGCGGAATCGGAACGTTTCCACTCGCGTCCTTTCACGGACACCCTAGAAGGAAGAGTCTGTTTTCTTTTTTTTACGTCTGGAAACATTACTTGCAACCTTTTATTTTTTGTATTGGATCACAGCTCTCTTTACCCTTAGAATCATACGCATTTTCCCCAAGGGCTCAACCATCTTGAATGTTGTCACTTCCAGTATGGGCGAAAACAATGTTTTGCCGTCGCCACGGCTATAGAAGAAACTCAGGATAGTATCTTCAGGTTTAATTTTTTTCTTTAGTCGCCCATATTGAATATGTTTACATGGTGGCTGGGGACCACAGTAAACGAAACGCGTGTATTGACACTACCATTCCCCGATCGCCTTGTGGTCGCCGCCATTTGGTTACCCATACACCAACTCCAATTACTGGCGCCACGCCACCGCGGCGGCGCTGCTGTCGGTTCTGCGCGTGCGCACACGCTTCATCTCACGCGAAATCTGCTTTCTGCTCAGACGCAGTACCCGCACCTGTTGTGAGCAAAGGCGGGATCGTTTGTAAACAGGGTGTTGGTGTATTACCTATCTTTCAGCTTAAGTCTGAGCGCGAGCGCGGTGTCAAAGCTTAAGACAAGCAATCGCGTACGCACAGAGTAAAAGCGTGAAGTCACGGCGCGCTATCTGCGCTTCACTGGATCAGCCGACAGATCAGCACGCAAAGAAAAGACGGTGAACGCTGTGACGTCGCGCTTTCCGCCACGGCTTACACCGTCGGACCCCAGCTGGCGGAATTGACAATAGTTACGCGATTTGAAATTGCGACTTTCCCAACTTCAGAGGAGTTTACAGAAGGCTCGGTCGATATCGTTTTGCTCTATCGCGTACTATTTTAACTGCCTTGGAGATAAGAAAATATTTTAATGCGTAAGCATTAACTGTCTCGATTGAGCAAAGCCGGTGAAGCCGGCGAAAACGGCAAATAAATTACCATTGGTTGGGCGTTGTCAATAGCAGCGAAACGGCACCTAAATTCTTTTTGTCTGCGAAAAATTTCTCAGGGTGGTTTCTGGCTTTGAAAAGAAAATTGTGTGGATTTCGGCCTGGGTGGGAATCGAACCCGGACCTCCGGGGTGCGAGACGAGCTCGCTTTTCCGACGCCACGGCGGCTCCACGGTTCCGGCTGGCTAAAGCTGTGCCCAGTGCCTGCGTCATGCTTCCGCATTTTCACACGTAAGCAGTGTAAAGTGTCCCTGCCGAATTCCATCCAAAACATTCTCTTTGCACGTTTGTTTCAACAGCGGGAAGTTAGTCAGCCCCAGTGGACGTCCGGTGGCTCCTCTGTATAGATGGGTTCCTATGTTCGCTCTTCTTGCTTCCTGATTGCTTCTTCGGCGGTTTGTCTCGGCTAATGCCGCATTCTCATCGGCTCAGGAGCGATAATTAGATTCTCGCATAGCCTCTTCTATACTCAGAAAGCCTGGCAGTTTGACGACGGAGCCATAGAGTGCCCGGTCGCAGGTAGGGGGCGCGAGGACCTGGTAGCGCAGAGCATCAAAGAGCCATTTCTGGGGAACTAGCTGGACGTCAGCGCACAGCTTTCGCAGCGGCGAAAACCCGAAACACACTTGTTCAGCTCAGGGAGAAGTGCGTTTCGGCGTCTCGCCGCAGCGAGGTGCCAGTTGCATGACTCTTATTTCATCCGTTCTCTGCCGCTCTACCTTTTCCATATCTCGCGGCCGCTTCTCGCGGCGATCTGCCAGGCTTTGTCAGTTTATAGGAGGCTATAATTCTGGACACTCGCCACGCCCTGCTTTCTCAAGCTGTCGGGGACCATGCCAACGCAAGTTCGTCTGCTTCTTTTGCAGGGGTTGTGGTGACGTCAGAACGCCGCAATCTGATTGGCTCTGATTGGATCAATGGTGGGTAAACCTCGACGCTTGCTGCCTTGAGCTCTACCCACTGTCCTTCCAATCAAAGTCAATCAGAGCTCGGCGTTCTTTGCGCTCTGCATAGCCTGAGGTCTTTAGCATGCACCACGCCGTAGCGATACACGACCGCGCAACGGTATACGGTATTCATCCATATCAAAACGGATGGGGTTTGAACTCAGAATCCCTGGGTTCTCTGCTCCGAGCTGCTCTGCTTTTACTTCCAGCTCAGCTGAAGCTTTAAGGTAACTGGCCATAATGTTTTTAGTCACCAACATGGCTGAAGTGTTGATGTTGTGAGAGGTAGCTAATTAAGAGGCTCTAGTTTCCGCGGCTTTGTTCCGGTAACCGTCCGGGTCGTCCCTGCATCCAATGATGTTCCGACGGTGTTTTCGAAGACGTCAAGAGCTTTCCCTCGTCCAATTGCTCCTGGGGCTCCGCGTGCTGCCTTTCCCGCTATTGCAACGTGACGCGGAAGAGTCCTTGGAGTTCGGTTGGTTTCGGATAACTCGTTGCGTCCGTGGCGCGCCTATTTTGAGGTGGAACGAAGACGTCACGCTTTGAAACGAGCGTGAAAGCACGTGGCAGTCGTGGTGTTTTCATAAGAGGTGGGTCTGAAGTCGATACATTAAATGTCACTCGGTGGGAGCACTTGACTGTTTCATCTTATGGGAGCGTTATTTAGCTCGTGTTTTTACGTTCTATAACTGAACCAGAACGGAAGAAAAAAGTTGATATTGAAAACCCAGAAAATGTCACGGGCTTTTCAGTAATGCCGAGCTCCAATTGATAATGGAGAAAATAATGGTGATTTTGTCTCGTTTAAAAGTTCGCTACGCCACCTTGTAGGCACACATAACGGTGATTATGTTATTTCTATGATATTAATAAGCAATTTTTAAGTAATCAGTAATGGAGGTAATTACTTTACAATTCGTGTACTTGTAGTGATGCGATTTACTACTTCAGAATGCCGATTTCAGATACAATAACCTTATTACTCATTGTAAGAAACCATAGCCTCCTTTATTCTAGAACGCCTGTCAAATCGCGAAAGAACGTGGCCACTTTAAAGGGGAAGGAAATCAAAGAAGAGGGCGCACGCAGGTAAAATCCGGAAACAGAAACGCACTCCTTTTCGTTTCGCTTTTTTTTTAATTTTATTTTTCAGGAAAGAAGACCAGTTCGCGTCAACCGTCCTCTATTACCCCCCCCCCCCCTTCCCGTTTCTCGACGCGGCGGTAGCCTTCTTTCTTTGTTCTCCGCTGTGGTTTGTTGTTGTTTCGCGGAGAGGCCGCTCGTATCTCTTAGCGCTGACTGGAGGGTTACCCAGAGGTGGCTCTGCGCTACCACATATGGGTAACCGTTCGGCTCTGCTCGTCGCCTTTTTCCGGCGGCCGCGTGCTCAGTGACTCCGGCGTGGAATTGACAGGATTTTAAAATAAAGAAGGCTATGACCGAGCACAAAAAAAGCGGGGGCAAAAGAAGACTCGTGCGATACACGAGTGCTCACTCACAGCTGATTGTTTATTTTTACAATTTGTAAACAGAAAGATACCAGAGCGGCCAGTCCCCACACGCGCAAAACAATTCCTTCAAAGACCCATACACACATTTCCGTTTGAACGCGATGAGTTTTGTTGCGACAGGCGGCTGCAGGACGTTGCGAAGAGCATTTGCGCAAAGCTCGCGCACACGGCTGAGTTCAAACGCAGTATATAGAACGCATTCAAGAGCCAACATAAACACGCTATCGTCGCTTGCGGCTAAAAACAGTCACCGAACTCTACGGCAACATGGCGACGCATGGCGACAGCGTCGAGGTGGCCGATCTTGAAAGGATCCCGCTGGCTGCCGCGGCTTCTATCCAGCCTGAACCATGCGTGGCAGCCTGGGAAAAATCCGCTGCTCCCGTGTCCCCAGCGCTTCGCAACAAGAAAATTCAAGATCCTATTTCGTAACGGAAAAGCACGTGACCCTTCCTTTCTTTTCTCGGCTTGTGATTGGCCTCCTGCAACACTCCGTAAAAGCTGCCGCGTAGGGAAGTTGAGCACGGTTCTACTTTCTTGTGTTGTGCTATACTGGACGCTGCACGACGACGCGCTTCGTACAGCAATCAACCGCTCGGCCGCAAGGACGCAGTTCCGCACTGAAACGCATTCAAGCGCAAATGTGTGCATGGGCTTTCATTTTGCAACAAAGAACAGACCTCACCCTACCCCCCTCCCTACCCCCTCCCTCGTTAATCAAACTACAAGTCACCACAAACAAATCCCAGTCATATAGTTCAACTACGAACTACGAACACTTGAGATGGCAGAAGATGAAAAACGCGCACTCAGTCCTTCGGCTCCTTATTTATCTTGTTACTTTGAAATAGTTTCGTTCTCATTGTACCGTAAAAGTTGTTCCGAACGCAAACTTTTATCATTACTTTTGTTGAAACGCGGCCTCAGTTGGACGACACAACGGTTCCCTAAACATTGAGAAATCAGAAACCAAATTTGACGTTCGCGTTTGAGACATCGTAAGGTCGGACTGCCTCTGAAATACGGCAACATGAGTTTACGTTGTAGATGAGAAATTTAGAAAGTGCAGTACCACTGCTTGTCTGGGGTCTCTAACGTGCACCACTCAATAACGATACACGACCGCACGCCGCGGTATGATGCTAATGCAATCGAAGCGGCCACATGTGGTGATTGAACCCAGGATGTGCTACAGCGTGAGCTTTCCTCCGCGTGCTTTGACTTGCGGTGCGCCAACACACCGGTCATTTGAGGTGCAATTTTTTTATATGAGGACGCTTCGCTTTTATGCTGTGGAAGATCGAAACGAAGTGAATTGAAGGCTAGAACTTTATACTTTTTAGAGCTTCATAAATCCATTTGAAGAGGATTGCTTTGCGAATGTTCGTGACATTTGGTAATAGTGTAGCCTACATAATTTCTAAACCGTAGATTCCTTGCCCTGTGCGGAAGTGTTTAAACAAAGTGAAAACAAAACACAGGATACGTCGGTAGCAACCCTTTGTAAAAAAAAACGAAAAAAAACAATACGAATTAAGTAATACTAACTTTGTACAATCAAAAGATTTGTAGCATACTTACAATACGTGAAGTATGCATGCTTCTATAGTACAGCGATGTCTCGTTTATATCGACACCTCCATTCTCCCCAGAAAGCGTGCGTAATGTGAGCTGTCCATAATAACGGGATAAAATCCATATATATGTACGCAGTTCGTCCCCGAAAATGTTGTGTACATAGCTGGCTGTCCGTGTTAATGTGGGTACTTATTAAAGAAATGTGACTGTACATTGTATATTAGTGGTTTTACTCAGTCTGGCAACCAAAGGTGCGCATACTAAATGGAAATGTCTAGAATACTATTAGTGTGCTAAAATTATGTTTTAAGAGTACTTTCTGAAATGTTTTATAAAAAGTACAAAATTAGTATACTCCTATACTTTTACTACGGATCTCGTAGTAAACATGAAGTGTCCATCTAAATAAAGTCCTTGGTCCTTCTCACGTATCTCTGCAGGCACGGGAACGTTCGGCCGTGTGTGCCTTTGCCGGGACCCGGGCGGAGCCTTCCACGCCATGAAGATCCTCGAGATCTCGGACGTGATCCGACTCAAGCAGGTGGAGCACGTCAAGAACGAGAAGGCCATTCTCCTTCAAGTCCAGCACCCTTTCATCATACGCATGTGAGAGCGCGTCTTCAATACACACCGTTCTTCCAATGTTCACAAATCCACAGCCCAGCACGCGCACGTTTGTCGCTTCGCAAAGCGAGCAAATCACGTGCCGCGCGCACGAACGCCGAAAGGCACGGCCAGAAGCCCTTTCTCGCGCACTTCGTGCGTTTGTTAGTTCACCCACCAAATGCGGCCACGTGCTTTTGTTCCCACCAACCAAAGTAACGTTTGCCCCCAACCATTGACAGAGCACCCCTGGCTGCCTCGTCATCGCGCGTTTGCTGCACGTTGACTATGTTGAACTTTGATTTGCGTCCTGCGTTCTGACGCGCCAAAGGCGCATTTTGGAACGCAATCGCTCATCGAAGTCACCGACACCTTAAGAAACGCGGGGCTCATTTTGCTTATTGCGTTCGCACTTGTTACTTTGGGATTGGTTCTGGGCGCTCTTCTCGGCGATTGTCGCAATCTCACTAGGTTGCGGAGCGATAATAAGATGTCCGTGACACGTCACGCCCAGCGTTTCTTATAAGGCGCAGGTCACTATATACACGTTTATGTCGAGCGAAACGCCAAAGGTCAGTCAATTTGTCGTTTTAACCTTCGTGAAGGCTAAAGAGGTGCTTGTAAGAACTGCCTTATCTAGACCGGAGCCAGCGTGGGAAACGCATAGGGTATCCCAAACGAACCTTTTCCGTTCTCGAATGAGTCGGCAAAATCGGCGTCCGCACAAGTGAGCTTCAAACGTTCATTGAGTGTGCGCTGAGCGGGTCAGTTTTGCCTCGTGAAATTTTAAGGCGAGTTGTTCTCTTCCTGTAAATATTGAGAGCGAAAAAGCAAACAAAAATACTTGTCATATTCAAGGTCGGGCGCGTTCGCAGATGACCGAGTTATCGACGCTATTTACGCCTGGCGCCATCTCCCGGTAGGCGCAGCGAGCAGACAACAGGAGTGCGTCGTCTGCTCGCTGCGACTATCAGGAGATGGCGCCACGAGTGAATAGCGTCGCTAATTGGGTCATTTGCGAACCCGTCCAACCTTGACTATGGCGAGTTTTTTTGCTCTAATTTTTACAGGTATAACATTTTTCCACGGCAAAACTGACCTGCCCAGGGCACGTTCGATGGAAGTTCGAGCTTCCTATATGCAGGGGCCGATTTTTCCGGCTTGTTTAACAGCGGAAGGTTTGTTTGGGACAGCTCTATAGTATACTCTTATAATATGTTGCAGCTTAGGATCGTAGAAACACAAGCCCATCCGACAAAAACTGTCTGATCGCCATGGTTGCTGGTTTCCTCCTCTCCACTCGCCTCCTCTCCAGAGTTCACTCTGCTGAAGTGGAAAAAGTAGAGGGCTTTGCGAAATGAGCTTGTCCTGCTACTCGTAACCTCCAACAGAATATAGTAGTTAGAATGTTTTTTGCGCTTTAATTTTTCACAGTTGGAATGGGATAATAGTGTTTAAAAAATCAGATAGACCCAGTTATGCTGGTTCATATCGAACAGACTAAACCATATTAAGTTTCTCCTTACCACTCGCTTTCATTGCAACGCCCACAAAAGCGACAGCTCTGTTCAGCTTATGCAGTCTGTAGGGGGTCCATATGCAGACATTCTTAGTGACGCGCGGAGCAGCGTAACGCGTTTGCATGACCATAATTTAAAGATGCGTGTCGTCTTGCTTTTTCTTTTTTAATGGCGCTGTAACGCTAGAATGGCAGCTCTCGGCCATGGTACACTACCCTCGAAAAGGTGCTCTAGCCGCTCATTTGTGACTCGTAGATGACACTTTTTTATGGCCTGTTGAGGGGATCAAGCTCGCTCCTCTTACTCGTTTGCATTGCGAGCTGGGCTGTTTCACATTTTGCGAGCGGTGTAATGGTCTACTGACAACGTGTGCCATCAACAGCTTCGCTTTGGTTGGCTTCTTACAAATGGCCGCCCAGGGCTGACTATGACCTCTACAGTGGGATTCTGTCAGCTCTCGTCGACGGAAATCAGAGTCAGTTCAGAAGTTTTATCGTGTTGTTGTTGAGCGTGCAATAGCTTCGAATTCCTAATGCACTCTTCTACACGCAATCGAATGCAACGCTTTCGGCTCAGAAATAGGTCAGCGAAATTACGCACAATTGAGACTCCTCCGTGGTGACGCCGCAGGCATGTAATAGTGACGCTAATAATAGGCAATTGCAACCATGGCGTCCTCGCTTGCAAACTGGCATCCCCATGCGTGCAAGCTGGTGTCCGCATGCGTGCAAGCAACTGCAGGACACATGTGTGAAGAAAGCTTTGAAAGACTTGCAATTTTACTTGCTTTTATACAGAAGCAGAGCAAGGGTAAAAGTGAAAACAAAATGGGTGACTTAAGCGCAAAGAAGTCTATACAAGCGGACGAAGTTAGTCTGCCTTAGTGGGCGCCCGGTGTCTCAGCTGTACAAGATCAATTTAGCCGGTGCGGTACAACCACTAGCCTGGGGTCTTTGACGTGCACCACGCAGTATGGCGAGGCACGACCGCACGCCTGCACGATGCTCATCCAGATCGAAACGGGCAGGGTGGGGATTGCACCAGGATCCCCTGGGTTCAGTCCCCGCCCCTGCCCGTTTCGATTACTTGCTCTGTTTCGAATCGAAGGAAGAATATTACTGTGAATTCTGTCATAATAGAATAATCGGTAGTATAACTGTATAATCAAAATAGTCACCAAAATGTCAATCATGCCGAATTAAAGTTCATTGTGTCAATGTGTCAATAGTAACTCAAAGTAATCAAGAGTAATCGTCGTGTCTATTGGAGTCACAATAAATCAATTGGTTGAATAAGTAACAAAAGCACTCATCACAATGTCAATTAGGCCGAATTGAAGTTAACTGTGTTAAAAGTTACTCGAAGTAATCAAAGTAGTAATAATATATATTGATCTCGTAATAGATAAATTGGTGGTATTGTAACTCGACGTAACCAATGAGAGTCCCCAAAATGTTAATTAGGCTGATTTAAAGTCTGTTGGGTTAACAGTAACTCAAAGTAATCAGAAGAGTAATCATAATGTCAATTGAGCTCATAATAGATTAACTGGTTGCATAATAACTACTAAGTACTTTAGAAACGACACCACAATGTCAATTAGGCTGACATAAAGTCTGTTGAGTAAATAGTAACTCGAAGTAATCAAAAGAGTAATCATAATAAGACTCGTGCTCACACTAAATAAGTTAGTTTATTATTTGCTCAAAGTAATGTCAAAAGTAACCATGATGTCAATTATGCTGAATCAAGCTCCATTGGGCCAATAGTAAGTCGAAGGAATCAAAAGAGTGATCATAATGGTAACTGAGCTGATAATAAATAAGTTGGTTGAATAAAAGCTCAAAGTAATAATGAGAATGAGAATTATGTCAATTAGACCAATAGAAAGTAAAATAGGTCACTAGTTGCTCAAGGTAATCAAGATGTCAATAATGATCATAAAAATTCAGTTGTGTGACTAATACACCGGGGAAAGGTGAAAAGTAACCACTAAGTTGATTGAGTTAATTTAAGTTCAATGGGTGAATAGTAACACGGATTAATCAAAGAAGTAATCCAAATCTCAGCTGCAGCTTATATGAAGTTGCCTTTGTCAACAATAATTCAAAGTAATCGACTGATTAACGAAAATTTTACTTCTATAAAGTTGTTTGTGTCACTAATAGCTATATAACTAAGAAGTAATAAGAATGTCTAATGAACTTCTACGAAGTTATATTTTTGTCAATAATTCCTCGAAGTAATTTAAAGTAATAACAATGTTTGTTGATCTATTATTATGTAAATTGTGTTATTATTAGCCCGAAGTAATTAGAAGTCGAATCCATTTCAAGTCAGCGGTGTCAGTAATAGCGAGAAGTGATAATAAAAGAGTAATCACAAATTATTTTTGTACTTATTTCATCTGAACTGTATCAATAGAAAGTCGAAGTAACGAGAAAGAGTAGAGAAAACGTCAATTCAGCTAAAATAAAGTCAAGTGCGCCACTAATAACTCCGAGGTTACCAAAAGAGTAATCAACATGTCAATCGTTGACTAGTAACTCCAAGTGTTCGAAATACTGATCAACTCGTCAGGAGTCCCCAACAAAATCTAACTGTATAAACAATTACTCTTATTTATCAAAAGTGTAAACGAAACACGACCACTGAAGACAAAAAAAAATGCATGTGAAAAATGTACCCCCCCAAAAAATTAGATTTTTTTTTCTATTGCAAAATTAAATTCTACGCATGGCAGAACGCCGATATCCAGCCCAAAGGAAGCGCTAGAGGTCCGAACCAGATGCCAAAAGTTTCAGCATCGAACCGATATTTTCTTCAAAAGATAAAAGTGCTTTTCTGAAAATTTTAATGGGAAATGGCGACCGACGGAGCTCTCAAATACATGGAGCTCTATGGCGCCAGAAACCGAAAACGGGCGAAAATGGGCCCCATGTTCCCATTGAAATTTTTGGAACATAATTTATAACTTTTGAATAAGATATTGGTTCAGGCTGAAACTTTGGCATCTGGTTCGAACCTCTAGCGTTACCTTTGGGCGAAAAATTAGCGTTCGGGAACGCGTTGTTCACTTTTGCAGTGAAGAAAAACCCTGTACATTTCTTATGGAGACACCATGTATATATTGTGGATTAAATTGACTGACCCCGGGATTACATTGGGTAGCGCTGAGATTGAATTGAATGGCGTTTGAATTAAATTAAATGGCACTTGGATTAAATTGACCACGATTTGGATTAAAATGAGCGGGAAAACCTGTAGATGGCACTTCACCATAGTATATGGTGAGGTCCTTAATGAAATTCACGCTTCGTGTTTCTCGCGAGTACCGAGAAGCATTGTTGTCCGAACGCGCGAGACGCGTGCCGCGAGCGAGTGCTCCGCCGCCATTTGCTTTCAAACATCACTCATATCAGTCCTGCGCAGCCATTTGCTTCAAGGACCGACTGAGGCACAGGCCTCGAACATTGTCGCATTTTGGAGCTACATGCAAGGCAAACACAATCACACCAAGGGCCATATTCTATGGTACTCTATTCTATAGAATACACTGTTCTGAGACGCCGCCTCTAGGTGGCGCTTCAAATGACGGGTGGCGGACTTGAGGGAGATAGGGATAAGGGGAGGGGGGGGGGCAGCACTCCTGTCTGCGGGGAGTTCTACAACTGAGTTTATGTAGTAACGTTGGTGCTGACGGGAAGTGACGCGCTGACGCATGCCTCTGGCATGCGGTATATGCACAACAACGAATGGGAGCACTCTGGTTGCAGGCGGTGGACGCACCACGACGCCACCTGCCTGTACATGCTGTTCGAGTACGTGTCCGGCGGCGAGCTGTTCACGTACCTGCGCAACGCGGGCCGGTTCAGCTCGGCCACGGGCTGCTTCTACGCGGCCGAGATCGTGCTGGCCCTCGAGTACCTGCACAGCCTGCACATCGTGTACCGGGACCTCAAGCCGGAGAACCTGCTCCTGGACAGGGAGGGGCACCTCAAGATCACAGACTTCGGCTTCGCCAAGAAGCTGCACGACAGGTGAGTCGCCGGTGGCGTCTGCGAGCACGAAACTTTACGGCAAGTTCCATCAATGACCATCTGTTTCTATAGGGTGGCTACTAGTGGACCTTAAGCTATGAAACCAGCCGAAAAATTGGTGCCTGCACATAGAAAACTCAGCCTCTTCACCGAATCTGCATTCAGGTGGGCGGTTTTATGTTGTGGAATTTCAAGGCTCAATTTTCTTTTCTGTAAAAAAAAAAAAAAAAGATTAGGCTAACAAACTTGCCAAGGCCAACGGCGGACGTGTTCTCAGACCACCGAGTAAGCGACGAATGTAATTTGTGACGCTATCTCCCGACAGATTACGCGTAGCAGACAACAGAGTGCTTCGTCTGCTCACTGCGCGAAGACGTCCGTCGTTGACTATAGCAAATTTGTTAGTCTCATTGTTTACAGAGAGAGAACTACGCCCTGAAATTTGACAAAGTAAAATCGTCCATCTTATTGCAGATTCGGGGAAATTTTGAACATTCTATGTGCAAACGCATATTTTTTCTGGCTTATTTTACAGCATAGGTTCCACTGTGGCCGCTCTATTTTAACATTGTAAGGCACAGAATGGTAGTGAGTTTGCTGACAAGCGAAAGAGCGAAAAAGAATGATATTCTTATCACTATTTTTCATCCATGCTTTGTATCGTATTTCACGTAGTATTTCTGATTAGTGAAGCATCTGGTTACTTCTTATTTGTATTTTCTATTGTTTCTAAACGAGCTATGTCTTATTCGAAGGCGGCCGCCCTCGAGGCGTAGTCATTTCATCCATCTGCTAAAGAAGTGCCGGTCGTGCCCTCTCATCAAATTTTCCTCCGTTTTTTTTTTTTCATACATAAACATTGTAGTTTATCTTTTATAACCTTGAAAATAAAAGCTCGGGCATCATCTTTAAAAGAAAAAAGAAGACCAAGTGCAAATTTGAGCACCGACTAGCACCATGTTGAGACCCTAAGATCTGTCCTTGGAAATTGAGAATGTCGTTTTATATTATACTGATTAGGGGAAGATGAAATCAGGGTTCATGCATATTATTGTCTTCGCCAATCACTCTTCTTTTTTACTGTAAACAGGGAATGATTGATGCTTTGATTATTTTGAGGAAATAGTCCTAACCGTGGGAGCGGTTTGGGTACGCGAAAAACAGTCAACCTGTATTCTAAAAAAAAATAGCTGTAATTCTGAAATACTGTACTTATTCTATGTAACCTTTTAACACCTTGGACATTTAGTATTTTTTGTGTGCCTTCTCGTGCTTGCGCTGCCTTTAGGATGCTTCGCCAAGTAGGCCCGCAGTCCGTTTGATCTGTCATTGCAGTAATTTCTAGTTAATACAAACACCTCCGTCCCCCCCCCCTCCCCAACCCAAAAGAAAAATTGTCCGTAATATGAAAAACGCGTGTCCTCATATTTTTATAGTCCCTAAAACTATGGTCTGTCAAGCGGAGTCTCCCTATTAGCGATAACACGACTGTCGTCCCTCAGGACGTGGACGCTGTGCGGCACTTCCCGAGTACCTTGCCCCGGAGATCATCCAGAGCAAGGGCCACAATCGAGCCGTCGACTGGTGGGCGCTCGGGGTCCTCGTCTACGAGATGCTCGCAGGGTCAGTATCCCCACGCTCACCGACTCGATCCTCTGACGTCGCGCCAGCATTGTGGCGCTGCTGGCGGCACCGCGCATGGGCAGATAGAAGCTTCATATCTCGCTAATCGGGTTTCTGCGCACGTACATTGCCCACTCCCGTTGTGAGTCACCGGTGATGTGATTGCTGCGCCATTTGCGCCACTGCGCGAAAGGACTTCCCTTGTTACGTCCTGCCACAATTAGCCCAAATGTGAGGAACTTTAGTCAACACTGCGCCAAAACTTGATTTCATTTTTTTTTTTAGATACTTAAAAATAAAACGGCTCAGCCTTCGCTACACGTCCGTATCGGTATGTGAGGCTTGTGGAAAATTTTCAGAACTTTCGATTATAGCCGCAAATAACGCACTATCCTCTTTGATGTCTCTCTATCAGTGTCAAACACTGACAGTGCTCGGCATTTTGGCAATATCTCTTATGTTCCTAGTCTGCTCTGACGTGTAAGTTAGCTTTTGTTGAGTGCGCTTCTCGCCACATACTTGTGCACTGCAGTGAAGTGGTAACCGCAAAATAAGCATCGCAGTTTTGCTTATCTCGCTTCGCCGCAGTGCATTCGAGTGCTAGAGGGAAAGCATTCCCCCAGAGTGGGACGTTTAAGCTCGCACCCGTCGAGCATGTTAAAACGAGCTTCGTGAGCAGTAATGTAACACACCTTAGTTGCAGTAAAAAATTCTTAATTATACTGTGACTATTATTGATGGTAGACTGCCGGTATTCTAGCGATATCTTTTCATATTCGTGATTCAGCAAGGGTACTCTAAAAAAATTATATGAATTGCTTTATAGGTTTATTTTTATTTGAACTCCGTTTAGTTGTCACCTTTATATATGTTTTATCCGTTCGAGGTACAATCAGTAGAATAAACTAAAACTAAATTAAGTGAAGCGGTAGAAGGAAGCTTGGGTATAACCTGAACAATATTGGCTGGACTATTTCAAGAAGGCATAGTTATCGTTCACATGCCGATCTCTGTTTTTTATGAGGTTCTACATACAAAATGTCATTAATTTTCATAACTTAATTACAAGTTTTTTTTTATTATTGTGAATTAAGAATTTATCTTTTATTGCAACCTTTAGAACTTGAACTGAAAATTACTCTAACATTATCTGAGTGAAATATACTATTTTGTTTACATTTTATTTTGTGCCTAAAATTACCCTTCACAGCAGTCAATACTGTCCTTCATCGACCAGCACCTCGTTTACAAGCCTAGTGCTTCTATGTGTAACTAAACAGCTAGTTTTGCCTTAAAAAAAAAACAAGAAAACCTGCCGTTGCACAGAAGTGTGATGGCAAAGCATGGACTTCTTTTATAGTTGGATAGGCCACCACGCGAATCTTAACATATAATATTCACAACGGTACGAACAAAAAATAATTTTGTGCTTGTGCTGCAGGAGTACTTTTTGCTGCTCTATAATTGGCTTTTTGGCTGTTTTAAAAGGTGCTACCAAATGCTTCGTGTCAATCGCATCGCTGCGAGTCCCGCAGGCATCTTATTATCGCTAGGGAGCCAATGAGAGTGCAGCATTTGCCAACAATTATGACGAAGAGCCAGTCACAAAGCAAGAAGCATGAAACCACGCCTTGCGTATCTTAGGCCGTCGGTGACTATTGTTTCTTTTATTTTTTATTTTCTCGTTTTTTTTTTGGTGCAAATCGGGACTTGGTGTAGTACCTTCGCTTAAAACACTTGATTCAAACCTGTATTAAGTGAAAAGTAGCTCAAAAAGTAAAAGGAAAAAGAGTGTCACGCTTTTTTATGCCAGTGGTATCCGAGCTTTATAGGCATCGCCTAATTCCTAATATCACGTGAATTAGGAATTAATACGCGTATTATTAATTTACGGCTTCTATTTCAATATCGGTGCTTATTGATACCAAAATAGGTGATAACACGAGCGAAGATTGACCCATTCACAGTATCCTGCGCTTGAGTGAAGGGGGCAGCCTGGAAGGTGCTGCTGTATACTGATATTGCCGATCGCCCGTCAGAGCCCCCGCATGCAGTGAGATGATTGGCATTCGCCACACCCAATTTAGTCTGTTGGATACTGTGGAAAATGTTGATAATTGTTATAGTCGGTAGACGTTCGCTCCGCCTGCAGTGTGAGCTTTCTATTTTTAGTAACGCTTAGTCGCGCGCGCAGCCAAAGCCCGGAGGAAAGCAACCAGCGCTTGCAGGAGGCGGAGCTGGGTTTTTAACCTGTCACCAATCATAAGTGTCGCAAAGAATCAGGACGCCAGTTTCAAAAAGTGAATTAGCGTGCCGTTCATGTTGTCTATCAGTACGCGACACTTTTATAAAGCTTCGCAGTTCTCCTTTTTATTCACTTAAATGCGGCGCTTATTTCGTTGCCGCTTCATTGTGCAGGTATCCACCGTACTTCGACGACAACCCTTTCGCCATCTACGAGAAGATTTTGGCGGGAAAAGTGGAATGGCCAAGGCACATCGATCCCGTGGCAAAGTGAGTCGCTTCTTTTTCTCTAAGTCTCTTATCTTTTTCTTAAGCCCTCCTTGTATTGAATGTTGACTTGATCCCAATCCTGTTCAGGGACCTTATCAAAAAGCTCCTGGTCAACGATAGGACTAAGCGGCTCGGGAGTATGAAGGTAAATCCTGGTTTCTACATTCTTGCAACTGACACTGGCTTCTGAGTTTGACTCGTATAGAGTTCCTTGTTGCATGTTGATAACTACTGTGGTGCCATCATATAAAGTTTTTGTATCCAGATAAAGTAACGTCTATTCTTATTTGTTATTAATTCACTGTACAAAAACACACTCGAGAAATTTTGACTATGAATTTCAGCAAGAGTACTCTACAAGCGAACATGAACACAGAGCAGGTAGGCACAGATGACTTGAAACACGAAAGAATAAAACACAGAGGGACGGACACACACAGGCAGGAGAGTTCTTTCAGTTAGCAACCGACGTTTATGATGCCTCCTGAATGGGTCAGCGCTTCTATAACCCAACCCTCGAAAAGAATAAGAAGAAAACCCGTGAAAACAGAGAAGATAACACCGTTGGAAAAAGGAAAAAGAAAAAGAAACGAGATACTCAAATTAAAATTAAAAGGGAAAAAAATGAAAGCCGTTTACAACTCTCTGTAACGCCGAACTGGAGCGCAGCTCTTGAGGAGGAGGAGGGAAGGGTACTGAGGGGAGGGTAAACTCCTCCTCCCTCCTCCTCAACTCCTCATCCTACCAAATACTCCTCCTTCCTCCTCCTCCTCCCTCCTCTTCTCCTCCTCATCCCTTCTCCTCCCCTCTTCCCTTCTGCTCTCCCTCCTCCTCCCTCTCCCTCTTCCTCCTCTACCTCCTCCCCTCCGCCTTCCTCCTCCCCTTCCTTCTCCCTCCCTCCTCCTTTCTCCCCTTCCTCCCCTTCCTCCTCCTCCTCCCCTACTCCTCCCGCCTCCTCCCTCCCCATCATCCTCCTCCTTCCTCCTCCACCTCCTTCCCTCCTCCTTCCCCTTCCTCCTCCTCCTCCTTCCTCCTCCCATTCCTCCTCCCCTCCTCCTCCTCCTCCTTTCCGCGCGGTGCATTATGGGATATTTCCCATGATGCACCACGCGGTTACGCCGATGGCGACGCCGACGCCGACGGCGACGGCGACGCCGCTCAAGCCGGAAACGGGCGCCTAAGAGCTGTGCTCTGAAAGAAGGTTCCTATCTCCCCTAGAAAAAGAAGAAAACACTGCCGGAAAAAAAGAAAAAGAAAAAGCGCAGATCCAACTTGAACTTACCGCTCCAACTCAACTCTCAGAAACTCTACATCTGCCTTATTAAACCTAAGGCAGGGTGAGGCATAGTTCAAATCATCCCTGGCTATCCTAAAGGACGCAATAATTTCCCGTCCTAGCCTGTCCTTGTGTCTCCCAATGACTCGCGCAGCTTGGAAGTTGCGGTTCTGCTCCACAATGAGATGAAGGGAGTCATTAGACGCGCGTGTTACCTCAAGCAAGTACTCCCGGAGGCGAGTGTTGAGGCACCAATCGGTCTGTCTAACGTACCTATCCCCGCAGGTAGAGGGAATACGATACACACCGTGCTTCCCCTATGGGGGCACCCACTTTGTGCGTCGTCCCCGTAAAAAATGCTCAAGGTATCCCAGAACGAGGAATTCTCAGGTAGTTACCATACCTTACGTCCATAACACTTTTCACCTCTTGAAGACCATCGCAGCGCGGTATGGTATTTCTGTTGTTTTCTCGTGCAAGACACATCTAAAACAACTATGCGAAAAGGTCAGTGACAACAGTGCCCCCAAAGTCTGCTCCATCCAGCGTGCCAACCCATTTGTCCCCTGCGAGGACAAGGTTGTGTACCGTATTCCCTCTACCTGCGGGGGTAGGTACGTTGGACAGACCGGTAGGTGCCTCAACACACGCCTCCGGGAGCACTTTCTTGAGGTAACCCATGCGTCTATTGACTCCCTTCATCCCATTGTGGAGCACAACCGCATCTTCCAAGCTCTTCGAGTCATTGGGAGACACAAGGACAGACAAGGACGGGAAATTATTGAGTCCTTTAGGATAGCCGGGATGATTTGAACTATGCCTCACCCTGCCTTAGGTTAACCGAGGCAGAGGTAGAGTGTCTGAGAGAGGGGTTGGAGCGGTGAGCTCAAGCTGGTTCTGCGCTTTTTCTTTCTTTTAGAGCGCAGCTCTTAGGCGCCCGTTTCCGGCTTGAGCGGCGTCGGCATCGCCGTCGGCGTAACCGCGTGGTGCATTATGGGACGCGTGACGTCACTAGTGACGTCGCTGATGACGTCATCAGTGACGTCATCAGTTACGTCATCGGCACCGTCATCGTCACTGACCACGTCATCAATGACGTCATCGGCATTGTCACTGATAACGTCATCAGTGACGTCACCAATGACGTCATCGGCATCGTCACTGATGACGTCACCAGGGTCACGTGACCCCTGTGAGGTCACGTGACCCTGGTGACGTCACATGACCCCCGTGAGGTCACGTGACCCTCGTGAGGCGACCGCGACGCCGTTCGGAGGGAGGAGTAGCAGAGAGGATGAGGAGGGGGGAGGGAGGAGGGGTATACCTTCCCCTCAATACCCTTCCCTGCTCCTCCTCAAGAGCTGCGCTCTAATTCGGTGTTACAGAGAGTGGTAAACGGCTTTCATTTTTTTCCGGAGGTGTTTTCTTCTTTTTATATGGAAGATAGGAATCTTCATTTTTTTTACTTTTCTTTTAATTTTTTTTAGTACCTTGTTTCTTTTTTTTTCTTTTTCCAACGGCGTTATCTTCTCTGTTTTCGCGGGTTTTTCTTCCTCTTTTTTTCGAGAATTGAGTTATAGAAGCGCTGACCCTTTGAGGAGGCATCATAAACGTCGGTTGCTAATTGAAAGAACTGTCCTGTCTGTGTGTGTCCGTCCCTATGTGTCTTAGTCTTTCGCGTTTAAAGTACTCTACAAGATGTGTCGTATCTATAAATCCTTCTGCAGAATGGCGCCGAAGACGTGAAGCGTCACCGTTGGTTCAAGGGACTGAACTGGGACGACGTTCTCGAAAAGAAACTGAAGGTAAGAGAACCCTCTCGTGTTAACGAACTTCAGTCTGTCTCTCCCTGATCTAGAAAAAGTAAAACGGCTGTGTTGGTGATAGTCTTTCTGTCTTCTAACACCCTTGCACCTTTCTTCCCGGCTGGGCTTTCTCCCTCTCTCTGTCCTTCCCTCTTTCCCTTGCTCTGGCTACCCTAGCCCCCAATCGTGCCCAAGGTATCCCACGAGGGTGACACCGGCAACTTCGACGACTACCCCGAGCGTGACGGCCGGAGACGGCCGCCCTCCACAGCATCGTCCTCCGACAAGGAGGTGGACACCTTCGACGACTTCTGAGTCCCCGGGCCCACGTGGACAAAAACAGCGAGCCCACGCACCGTCGTTCCCGCCGCCGTCCGGATGGTCACGTGCCGCGTCGGACCAATCACCGCGAGCTTATTTTGAAAAATTGCATTTACCGAGATTACGCGCTGCTCCCGTGTGTATGGGGCTTGACCGTCCGCTGCGATCTCTGTGCTTGATTCTTGGGTTTCGGCGCTGTTCCACGTATGGTAGCTTACGCTTTAGAGGCATCCTAAGACGTCTTTCGGTCAACTCTGCTCACAGGGATGAGAAGAAGACCCCACTGGAGACGGGATTGTGCTTGAACGACATCGTGTGCCCGCAAAGAACTGCAACTGTCCGATTGCTCGCAGAGTCCACAGGGACTCAATTCTTGCGATCTGCGGAAGATGTGCAAATGACTTTATCCAAATATTGTGTATGCGATCTGTGCGGTGTCATTGAGCAATGACGTTACTCACCCTCAGTGAGTTCATCGTTGTACACCTTTAGGTTTGCAGTGTCTGGTTCTTGGCCTCGTCATTCGCTGAATTCCTCTGGTAGATTTCAGTGATTGGATACCTGAGTGAACAAGCGCGTAGTCGTTGGCACGGTCAGAGAACCAGGAACAGAAACGGCTTCACACTGGTGGCTTCCACCTTCTTTCTGGTACTTCTCGAGTGCACTGACGAATAGATTTGTGTTAACCTTCAAAACAGAAGGCGGCTCAGGTTTGACGGAAAAAAGTTATCTTGTCATGCCTGCGAAAATTTTTGGCCAACTATTCGTTTGTTGAAGCTATAGGTCACTTGATTCTCCCCAGAAGCGCCATGCCTGATGTGGCTACCCAATTGGTGCGCCTCATATTCGTGCTTTGGTTAAATGACACAATTCAAGCGCTTGACCTGGTTTTTATATATATATATATATATATATATATATATATATATATATATATATATATATATATATAACTGGATAAAATTTACCTTCTTAAAAGTCGTGGAATAAGTTCCACTTAAAAACTCATGAAGTGTGAAGTAACGTGCTGTCCATCCAGAGCTGGCGATCGATATTTGTCATCCGCTACACATCATCTGCCAATTTCTTTAGATGCCAGTAGAGGACATGTATGTAGTCCATCGGCGCTCAGAAAATGGGGCGGATGCCTGGAATGTTTTCTGTGTGCGAATAGGGATTGTAAGCGAGAACTAACTCGTTCGAATCTCTACGAGCACACGGCTGACGACGGGGCCGTGCGCAAACTGCCGAGCGGGAACCGAAAAGGGCGGCCGTCTCCCGATGCTCACATAGAAGTCTAGTCAGACCACTAGTCCGTATAGGTGTTGTGCGCGAAAAAAATCATGATCGTAGAGACTCGCAGTTGGTGAAACAGAATCTCTATTTTTCTGCCAGTGTTACTCTCCAAGAGCACATCGTCGACTTTGTCGAAGCGCGTGTAGACATGCAGCGTTACCCTTCCTGTCTTCTTTGACGCAAAGTATAGGCTTCCCGGATGTCCGGAAGCAATCGATCTAATAGTGCAGCTATGGGCCTTTTGTTTATCGTGAGTCTGCGTAAGCGCTCCGGCCGCTTGCGGGGTTTCACAAAAAATGCCGGGACGCTCTTCTTGGCAAACCCCGAATCGTGAAACAACATTGATCGGCTGATGTCAGAAGCAGCTTAGCTGCTTGTGACACTATTTGTAACACAATTTCGCAGCGTTTCGGACACCTATAGACATTTTCAAGTAGGGGCTCTGGGCGCTGCCACCTTTGCCGCTGGCTTGTTATAGATCATCTGATAGTCAAGCTTTACTACGGCGGGCACACGGTTGCCAGATCGGCGCCCAAACAAAGGCATTTTTAATCCAACGATGGCCAAATTAGTTTTTGAAGTGTGACTGCTTGCAAACTTATATACGAGAGCTGATTGAAAAGTAATGAGAGTGCTTATGTTTCTTTATTTTGTTTCTCTTGCTTGCAAGGAGGCAGACGGGCACTGCTGTGATGATTCTTGTGACCGTAGTAAATCCGAAAGTTTGAATTTGTAGTTGAAGCAACATAGTCTTTAGCGTTCCGTCGAAGCGAGAGAAGGCACCTCATACATGTTGTCATGACGAATGTCGAAGACCTATAGCAGAGGTGCGTGATTGAATTTTGCATTAAACTTCGAAGAGTAGTAACTGCTCTGTAACACTCTTCTACAGCCAGGGTGTGTCGCCGTGGGGTCTTTTAAAATTTTCATCATAAAAAATAATAAAATTAACCTGCACAGAAGGAAGGTTTCTTCATACGATTAATAGAGCAAGGTCGCAGCCGGCAACGTTAAAAGTGATGTCGTAAAACAGTCTTTTTACATTTCTCTGAGTATTAAAAAAACATTCTAACCAATATATTGAATATGAGGGCTACTACTTTTAAAAGAAAAAAAAATGATCAGACTCCAAAGTCTCCCAATAATGAACAAGCAAAATATGTCTCATTACTTTTCACTCGGCCTTCGTGGCTTTGAAAGTGCCAGTATGCACGAACTGCGAATGCGAAATCCCGAAAGACGCGAAGGAGGAGGGAAAAAGAATGGGGTTTCGAGTAACTCCGGAAGAAAAAAACAAAAATAACGGTGTATTTCGGTTTGAACAACGGATTTTCGGAACGTTCCTCGTGTACTGGTCAGACGTCTGATCTAAAGCCACCACAAATAGGCTA
Organism: Ixodes ricinus; assembly: GCA_037355805.1. Taxonomy (NCBI): domain Eukaryota; kingdom Metazoa; phylum Arthropoda; class Arachnida; order Ixodida; family Ixodidae; genus Ixodes; species Ixodes ricinus. Next base: position 173,223 of record JAZHYW010008622.1, on the reverse strand, counting down.
CGCATAGAGTATTAGCACTTATTCCCCATTTTGAAGTGGGCGCAGCCATCTTGGTGCTCAGCGCAGATTGGACGCAACCGGTGATCATTATGATTGAAAATGCGGCCTTCTTAACTCTAAATACGCTGTTAGGAAGCCTAGGCTATAGCGTCTCGCTCTGTCGCGAACTGCTTTCGCATTTCTATAGACAACGGAAGCCCGTGTTTCTCGCCATTTTAAATAAACAACGAGATAACTGGCAACAATGATTTTAAGTACCAAGATGGCTGAAGTGTTGTTATTCTGAAGCGCCTATTTTGTGGCTCTATAAAAAATGTTATCTCAAGAACCGTAGTATAAAAAGAGTCCGGTTTCTTGCGGAGGATTACTAATTGCCGCCTTTATCTGGATAATTAAGATATATGTCGGTGCATTTTAGATTAGATATGTGTTATGTTAGCAAAACGTAGACGTTTCAAAAGCCAGACGCATCGCTTCGTCCTCCGACAGCCAAAATCTTGTGAGAACTACTTCTCGCCGCGTTTAAACAATGCGCAAAACATTTTTTTTCTTGAGGTGACAACGAGTATAATCCGATCCAAATTCCACAAAGGCGTCATCTTAGATAGCGCTTCTGCGTCAGAGCCAAAGCAGCTTTGGCACCGTAATGTCCGAAATGTCTGAAAAGCTCAACGGCGGAGTTTCTAAGAATACTTCGCGTTTCTCTGTAGCCGTGAACAAAGGCATCTGCCCGCAACGTCTTGTGACAGCAAGGCCGCTTAAGTGTGACAGTGTTTTGGGGTAGGTTGCCAACTGTAATCACATGGGAGGGGAGGGAAAGGGGGAAGCAAAACAGGCTGTCACAGCCGATCTGCCGCCTCCCAAAAGGAAGACAGGGTGCTTCTAGAATGACACTATTTTTCTACGACTGAGTCACCAGACCAGATGCTTGCCAAGCTCAGTCGAGGCATAAGAGCAAAGAAAAGAAAAATGGCCGAGGGAAGACAAAAACGGAATATGGCTCGGCTTACATTAGAGTCACTAAATAGCCTACGCATACAGTATAGGATCTCCATTCTTAGATAATTGTGTGGTCGCCGTGATTTCGGTGCTTTCTGTAGATTGGGTGCAATGGGCCATTTGCAAAGCGTGCAGCGCCGTCCACGGCGCCGCAAGGAATGCCGGGGGCGCTAGGTACAACCGGTTCTAACGGACGACAAAAGTGACCTTGAGGGCGACGGCCAGCGAGACCAGAGCAGGCGAACAACACCGATATCCTTTCGCTTGCTTCAGTGTCACGTAGTGAACAAGTTGTGGCTGCTAGAAAAAGCGTACGAGGATTCGCGCGCAGCATTTCGGAATTTCTGCAAGGAAAGGTCCATTGGGGATTATTGGGAACCTTGGTTCATGAAATAGCTTAAATCTTACGTGCTTAAACCACTCGTAACTTGACTGGGTGCCTGAAGAAATTGGCAAAGCTCAAAGGCAGTCGTTTGGGATGCATCGTCTTAAGATTGTAATTTAAGAATCTAATCTACCGACCATTTTTAGATTGACAGCCTTGTAAAATGTGTTATGATAAAACACCGAAAACCTAAAGGAGACTGTCGACATCCTTAAGATGAATAAGTATAGAATTTACTGCCAGTACATCGTCTGTTGGACACCGTCGTTGCAGCGGTACGGTTAGAATAATCTCATCGAATTTATATTCGTTTATCGGGCATTGTATTACGTGTGCATGATAGCCGAATTGAAGAATTTTTTATGATATTTTGGGGGCGGGGTTGTAAAAGGTGTTTTGTTATAAGACATCTATGTTTACGTTGAGATACTTTGGGCTTTGTTATAGTTACCTGAACGTTACTTAAAGTGACGTTCACTAATGTTTTCATCAACGTTTGGACAAGTGTTATGAAGCTAGTGTTGTTTTCTGTGTTTGTCGCTTGTTTTTATTTTGTCATCACAGGTTTGACATACGTGTCTTTAATGCTCGAGATAGTTTACTTCGGTAAAACATCTCATAAATCATACTCGAATCTGCTGTCGGTCCAACATTTCGGAGAGTCGAAGTAAAATCTGCTTGTGAATGAAAGGCTCGCCCTTCGGCAGTGGGACTCGTATCGCTGACATTGTGCAGTCTGTGCAAAAGTATATACATACATATATATATACATGAGATTGTTGTGTATTTATAAAAAAAGAAAAGACCCATTGCGGGGTTTCTTGCTTCCGTCTTTTTTACACGTTGTTAGTTGCATTTTGCTTTAAAGAACAAAACAATGTGATACAAATAAACTTCGGTGGAAAAAATCAAAACAAGAACGACCACGAGCGTTTGTGTCCTTTTCTATTTGTCTAAAGTTGTTTTTCCTTGTATTGAGCATGCTGCACCTGCGCATGCGTTACTCTGTCACTCTTCTTCACCTTTACACTAACAGCGTGCCCTTTTTATTCCCGGGCCTGAGTAATCCTCGTCCTTCAAAGAGCATGTTGCTCAGCATGCACTTATTAATTCTTATGAGCGACCCTGAGTAAAAGACTACTCTAGGTTTCCGCCAGCACATACATCGGCCATTGTAAGCTAAGGACAGCCAGTGAACGAACTTGTGTTTTATTTATGTTCGGACAGTCGGAAGTTAACTGGCCCCCAATGGGCGTCTGGTGTCTCGGTTGTAGATGAGAAATTTTGCCGGTGCAGTACCACTGCTGGCCTTGGGTCTTTAACGTGTATCACTCTGTGGTGCTAGACGGACCGCACGCCGGGACAATGCTCATCTGAATCAGAAAGGGCACGGGTGGGAACTGAACCAAGGGTTCCTGGGTCCTGCAGCGCGAGCTTTCGCTCCTCGCGCTCGGAGCTGCGTTGCGTTAACACACTCAGTCACCGACCCTCAAGGACTGCCAGCCCCCTTTTAAAGTTTGCCGTTCAGTTCAGTTCAGAAAGTGTCTATAGGCCATAGTACAGGGCAAGGGAAGAAGGAGAGCGTCGGTAACTACGCGGTCTGGACGACGGCACGAACGAAGAGGGGAAGGACTATATGAAGATCTCTAACTTGGCCTCGTAGATAAAATCGAGGAGGATGGTTAGTGCTCTTCTGTGGTCGTTCTCGGACCCAAGCGGTTGAGTCCATCCTTCCAGGGAGCCGATATCTGTGGTTCGGTGCTTGACATCCCTTTATTTGGGGCACTCCCACAAAATGTGGTGAGTGTCAACCTTTTCGCCCATGTTACATCTTGAGCAGGTTCCAAACTTGGTTCCTTTGTTCGAAGATGCGATGCGAGCGGGCGTGAGGGTAGTGTTAGTTCGAATTTTTGTGAGGAGAACCTTGGACCACTGCCGAAACCCCTGGTAAAGAGATCCACGTTCGGGGGTAGTTTCTCCCATGGTTTAGTTCGGTACTTCTCCTCGATCTGGGCCCGTTCTTCATCCGGGTCGTATTCCTGAAGGTTGTGGCAGCCTTGATCCTGATCACAAGCGGGGTCATAGCCATGGTCGTGCGTGTGTGAACAAATGTCTGCAGCTTCTCGGAGAGAGGAAAGGGACGAGCGAGCTAACTGATGTGCCTCTGCATTGCCATGGATGCCTGCATGCGCCGGAATCCAGGATACTTTGATGGTCGTTCCCTTCTGCAGAAGTCGGGACGCTAGCTTTTTTATTGCCCGAACTATGCGGCTCGGGCTAGTTGCTTTATACACTCCGCGACTGCGTCCTGTGAGTCCGCGAAGACTCGGAGCTCGCGAGTTAGTGACATTTCTGAGTTGAGGGCGGTTTTGGGCGCTAGTTGAATCGCGGTTAGTTCGCCCCTTTGGTGGATGCTCGTGCTGGGAGGGCAGCTGTGGCCGTGGAGTTAATGCCTCGTTCGCACTTGTGAACCGGCGGCCGGATCCGCGAGAATTCTGACGCCCGGCGACGAAAGCAGGCAGAATTTCCGGCGGAGAGAAAGATCAGCTCTGGGACCAATTTTGAACGCGGGGAAAAAAGTTTCCTCTCGCCGCAAGCCAATCAGAACGCACGGGGGAAGTAACGCTTGCTGACGTCCGATCTTCGCCGACGAACTGGCGACGACAACGACGAGACGCGCGCGGGCAAGGAGGAGGTTTCGAAGCTCTCGTCAGCTCTCGTCTGTTCGGGAAACTGCCAGACGCTCGCGCCACGCACTCCGCAGGCGGCAGCAAATCTGAACGGCCTGATCTTTTTCAGCGAGCGAATCCAGTCGGCGGCGAGTACGTATTTCGCAAATGTGAACGAGCCATAAGAGCTGGAAAGGAGACCGCCGCGGTTTTCAGGGGTACCGATGAGTCTTGTGCCGCTGTGTCCGTGTATGCGGCCATGATGTGAATGGGATTGGTCCAGGGCTCAACCATTTTAGAGTGCGCTTTTGCGCTTCGTGCTTGCTGCTGGGAGTCACCTTTTCGGCCAGTCGGCTTATTTTCGGTAATGTCTATATGATCCACCCATGAGGAGCTGCTCGGGAATATCGGGAAGGCCTTTTGTTGCGCGCCACAGAAGTTTGAGGATTTCCGTCCTTGCTAGGCGCTGAGACGCTCGCCATGTGAAGCCCGGCTCATCAGCAGCTGCGTCTGTTTGACTGCGTTACGTGCTGCTAGACAACAGGATATCCTGCTGCTTATATCGCGCAGCCAAGAATATTCCTCGGTTAATTCTACGATTATCCATACGAAGACGGATGTGCTCGGTGACTCAAGGCTTTCGTTCTCGCCGCAACGCAGTCAGACGCTGCTCATCCTTGCTAAGTGTTTGAGACCGTGCCATTGAGAAAGTGCGGGCAACCACGGTATCATGGAGTAAAAGTACTTGTCGTTGGGCTAGTTGGTGATGACTGTTTGATCCGTGGTTCAAGCGCTGAAAAGACGACCATGGTCGTCTTTTTCAGCGCTTTGAACCACACAACAGAGAAGACAAACAAGGGTTGAAGGGCGTTTATCCCGGCGCATCCGTAGTCTAGGTGACGATGAGTGTATTAGCATACATACATATGTACATATGTATGTATGCTATGTCACCCCGTATTTGAAAAAAGAAGAAAGAAGTACATACTCTTCTTTCTTTTTTTCAAATACAGTTCCGAGCAGCCCCGTGTTTATCTTCTTCTTGTGTTCGTCTTTTTAGCGCTTTTAACCATAGTTCAAAACAGTATCACGGAGTGCGTTTATCTGCGCGTGCTCCCTCAATTTCCCGAGCGGGGTGAACATAGCAAGACCCGTGATGATCCTTATGGCTTGGTTGTTTAGGCACTCCAGTTTTTGACAGTGTGCCTTGGTGAGCCAGTTGTGTTCGGCTCCGTAGCAGACTGGGGAGACTATACTAGTGCCTTTACCATTCGTCTGGTGATTCTCATCTATTGCACGGCCCTTGCCGCTACAGATTCTTCTGATGGCATTGAGGGCAGAGTTGCAGTGCTGTAGTGTGCCTGAAGCCAGATGTCCCCATTTCCTGTCTTCTCCACGGTGAGCTCGCGAGGATCCCGACAGACGTAAAGAGTTGGATTCTCTTGCTTGCGAGCACGAGATGGAGTTGGCTACCAAGCTTCGCTTCTCGCTCTCGTTTGGGTGCTACGACGACGTAGTTTGTCTTCTCCAGGGGGCTTGGAGGCCGACATTGTGGAGATGGGCTTCGATCGTGTCAAGGCAGGCTTGGAGTGTGATTTTTCGCCTCTCGATGTCTTCGCTTTCGGTCCAGATTGATACGTCGTCGGCGTATATCGTGAAGCCTAGCCTGGGAATTTTCCCGAGTTCGTGAGGTAGGGCCGCCAACGCGATGTTGAAAAGCATCGGCGAGAGGACGGAGCCGTGTGAGGCATCAACGAGTTTCGCCTTGCGTTTCACTGCAGTGGACCCCGCAACGTACCGAAAAGATTTTGCCTTCGAAAAAAGACCTAATAAAGTTTTAAAGATCTCCCAGGAATGCCTAGGCGCTGTGATTCCGGTTTGATTGTTGGTGTGGGACAGAATCGAAAGTCGTTCTTGACGTCGACTGTGATGATAGTTCTGATCGTGGAGCGGTTAGGGTTGATGTTACGAATTATGTCCGCTGATATGAGTGCTAGGCTTTCTTGAGTGCCGAGGCCGGGTCGAAACCCTGCTTTGGGCTGGGTGGAAAGCTCTGTTGGATTCGAGTAGTCATTCTAGTCTTGCAAGTACCATACGTTTCATGATCTTGCAGGTGCATGATGTGAGTGAGATGGGTCTGTAGTTGGGGAGGTACCTTAGTTCTTTCTTGGCTTCGGGATTGGGATTATGCGAGAGTGCTTCCAGCTTTCGGGGAGCTTTTCGATTCCTAGATCTCGTTAATCCAGTTTAAAAGCTCAAACTTGGTGAGATCGGAGAGGTTCTTGAGCGTTGTAATGGTGATCCTGTCGGGTCCGGGGGCTGTGGGCCTTTGCGCGAAGGAGAGCGCTTTCGAGCTCGCCCCACGTGAAGGGTCTGTTCATGTCACAAATCCGGAGCCATGAGTTCGTGGTCATACGGCGAAGGGCAATTCGACAGATTGGGCTAGGGAAAGAAAAGGTCTCCTGCCATTCTTGCGAGTTGTTCCTCCGTCTTGGTGAGCTTGAGGGCAAGTGTTAGTGTTATTCCCTCGGATTTCTTTCCGAAAAGTGCGCGATTTGTGACCCACAGTTTCACTATCGATGTATTCTCGTAGAGCGATGCGCTGTAGTCAAGCCATCTGCGCTGGTCAAGTCTTGCGTAGACCTTCGCTTCCACCGTAGCCCTGGGGATGTTGCGTTTTCCTTTGGGGGCCTTTCGGTCCGTTGCGGTATCTTCGTACCGCTTGTAGTATTTTGGCCCAGAGCTTTACAAGGTGGAGGTCAGGTATTGGAGCATGTTCGCCGACGTCTGTTTTGATAGTTGCAATTTTCAGGGCGCTGTTGAGGTGGGATTCAAAGCCGGCGTCTTCAAGTTCTACGCTGTTACAGAGCTTCCTTGAATTCGTCCCAGTGTACGGTTTTGGTCGTACGTTTCTTGATCGTGTCTTTTATCTCCCTTGTTGGTGAAAATTCGAAGCGGATGGGGAAGTGGTCGCTATCCCCTCGTATCCGAGAATCATCTCCAATGATGATGAGTGCTACGGGTTCCTAATCCATGTGAGGTCGGGAGTGGTATCCGACTGCCCGGAACAACCCAGTCTTGTTTTTGTCCCCTTCTTGTTTACCAGGTTTACGCGGAAGGTTTGCATCTCACCGACAAAGTCTCCCGCTCCCGGAGAATCATGGTTGTAGCCCCACAAAGATTGGTGGAAATTAAAATCCCCTCCATAGAGTTTTCTCCGTTGGGGTATAAATAGTGGCGACGGGTGATCCATAAGTGGTTTCTTGGCTGTGTAGTGGACTTGAGCGTTCTGTAGCTGATGGACGCTAGGATTATGTTTTGCAGCTGAACCGAGACCCGCACAGCTATAATTTCCTGTCCATCGTCGAAGTATGATGTAGATCGACCTGGTGACGGGGCCAGTCGCTCCTCACTTAGACAAGAGCTTTTCCTAGAGGGGAAATCGTTTGAGCTGGGCGTTTGGAGGTTAAGGGGGAGGGGGGGGGGCGAGTAACTGAGTATCCATGAAGATTAGTGGCTGTGATGTTCGTTTCCTGAAGTAAGAGTATGTATGGACGTTCGTCAGGTTCATTCAGAAGGTGTACTTGGAGCTCTGCTGCCCGTTTGCGGAGCCCTGGCAGTTCCACTGGAGGACTCTGATCATTTCTCGTTGAGGATTTGGGTTGCTAGTGCCTTTTGCCGCGTGGCGGATTATCTGTACTTCTTGATTTCCTCTTGTCGGGACTGGGCTGTGGCTTTAGGCCTGTCAAACTCTGCTTGAGGAAGCTGCACATTTTGCGGAGGCTCTTGTATGTTTGACCCTTTGTTAGGGGTCGGTGGAGATGTCTGGGGTCTCTGCTTTACCTTTTCTGCCCCATAGTTGGCGGCTCGGCGGTTTTGAAGTCTTGATTATTCTCTCTCGATCTCAGGTGGTTGTTGAAGTCACTGCTGCTGTTTGAATTTGCGAAAGTCTTCCCATATTCGTTTGTATGTTTCCAATTACCTCGGGTACTTGCGGTCTGTACGAGGTGGCCATTCTTCTTACAACCCTGGCAGTAGGGAGTAGAGTCGGGGCATCCTGGTCCCTTGGTGGAGTCCATGTAGGGTGGGTGAGCCGTTCAGCAGGTCGAGCACGCGTTTTGATTCTGGCATATATCAGGTTTGTGGCCGAGTCTGTGGCAATTGCAGCACCTAACTGCCTTGGGCTTGTATGGGAATACTCTCATGTAACGCTTGTCGTAGAGTATTAATCTCGGCAGCTTCTCCTCGTCGAACGTGATGAAAGCCGTGTTCGACTTGCCTAGCCGACGGGCGGCTACGATGTGGATTCCCTCTGATTTGAGTCCGCAGTTGAGTACGTCGTCGCGCGGGTCCTGCTCTTTAGGGTAGATATCGTAGGTGACTCCTTCGTGTATGTAATGCCGAAGGCTCGGAAGACCTGTACGGGAACAGTATTGTGACCCTGTACCTTGATTTCCGTAATCTCGCGCGGTAAATGTCCTGGCTAGCTCCTCCGAATCCGTGCGGACCGAAATTATGTTGGTCTGCTCGATGAGGCGCATTGGGAACGATGCTGTAGTGTGGAGCTTTCTGCAGTGCATCTTAAGTGACTGAAGGTAGGGCTCGAATGAGAGTTGAGATTTCGAGGGACGCATTTTGTACTCAAACAGGCGCCGTCGGGGTCGTAGTACCGCTCCCTGGACAAGGAGTGAAGGGCTTATTCGGACCCTTTTCTGTTGTTTCTTGTAGGTGACTGTATTCCAGTCTTTCTTGTCCAAGTGAAATGTGCTTTCGTCTTGGTGGCGGCCGCGCTATCTTGCGAGCCGCCGGTTGCCGGTGGCGGTAGTGCAGTTGTTTCAGCGCCTTGGCGTTGACTCCCCGCTGCACTCGCCTTAGTGTCGTCTGGCGTTCTCGTTACGGTTGTATCGATATCTGTAGAGTTCGGCGATGGAGTCCCCGTTTGCGGGTGTTTCTTGTCCGATTTCTTCTTTCTACCCTTCTTGGGTTGGGTTGAGCTGGTACCTTCGAGAAATTTCTTAAATAGATCGTTGAGGCGATCCCTCGGAATCGCCGAAAATAAAGCCTTCAAGCGCGATTTCCATAGAATCGGTGTTTTTGGAGGTTGTATAACACTCACCGAGAGGAGGTTGTTTTCTATGATGCGGTTTGCCTGTTGCGATCAGCAAAATTTCAGGCTGGTCTGCCGTGGCAGCGGCAAGTCTCGCATAGCTTGCTGTACGCGTGTCCACCTCGCTTTAGTTTTCTGTCCGAAGAAGCGTCCGCGGCAGGTGAGGGGCTGGGGGTCGATGGAGTTGTTGAAGCTGGAGCTCAAGAAAATGCGTCCGATCTCTTCGGTTGCTTCTTCTTTCTCCTCTCAAAGTTTTCTCTTCGTGAAAAAATCTATGATCCTCTTTACTGTAACTCTGAGCGTAGCAGAAGCGACAGGAGCGAGCTGTGGTCATTTAGTGCCCCTGCCAAGCACGCGCGTTCGTGCAGTGCAAGCTTTGTTCAGAGCAACATGCTCGTGATGTTTCTTTTGGCTTCGTTCAAACGGAAAGTGAGAACAAACTATACATATTTTATTATCCATTCACCTTTAAGCTGAGAATGCAGTCAGAGTTACAAGCGCGAGCCAGTCCGCGCTGCTGGCTTTGAGTCGCGCATTTCTAGCGCGAGTGCTTGTTCTCCGGTTGTTGTTGGAAGCGCTTTATTGACCATAGTACAGGGTAAAGGGAATAGGGGAGTGCGTCGAGTAGCTCTTGGCTTGGACGCTGGTACCAAATACTTTACTAGGGGGAATACATTCCACTCCGCTCATTTGCATTAGACAGAACGCCTACAGCGCCGAATCCAGCCCTGACGGAGGGGAGGTCCGCGTCAGTCCACGCGCATGTGCACCTGGATGTTCGCGGCGGCCGCGGCGGTGTCGTCTCCGATTCCACCTAAGGCCCCTCCATGTTTCAAAAGTAGTGCAAGGTGCGTCGATGCACGAGGCACGTGCAACGTGCAACTCTTGGGAAGATCATGGCGGCACAGCGTAGCAAAGTATTTGGCGCAGCACTGAGCTAGATTTTAGACGTCATGTTCTTCCTAGAAGTGGCGCGCGGCACGTGTCTCGAGCATTTCCACAACAATGAAATTGGTATGTAGAACAACCATCATCATCATCATCATTTTGCACTTATTTCTTTGCTTAGTATGGTCTATGTTGCTGGCAGCCCAGAAACACTAACCTAGACTAGCGTTTCTTGGCTGCAAGCAGAGAAGTGAAGAAAACTCATTTTGAAACAAATGAACAGATTTCAATATTGCGTCTGGTGGCGTCTGCGAAGCTCCGTTGGAATGCCGCGACGTCATGAGCTCCTGAGAAGCAGCGCCAGTTCGCGGCAGTATGGCTCGCTCGTGGAGTTACTTAGTCCTGAATGTGACGTGGCGGAGAACACTAAGGCGTTGGCTATGCTCCATTCACCCATAAGCTGAAAACTGCAGCCAAAGCTACAAGCGCGTAGCTAGCCCGCGCTCCTGCCTTTGAGACACGCATTTCTAGCGCGAGCGCTCGTTCTGCGGGAAGAACTCTTCAAAGCAGCTGCCTCGAGCCCTTGTGCTTTGGAGCCTTTGCTGCAGTTCTCAGGTTAAAGCGGCCACATGAAACGAATTTTGGGTTGGGATGAATGATTTTAAATTGGGACTTTACTAATCGCATATCGTTTAGTTGGCCAAAAGAAAGAGGCTAGAAAGTCAAAAGCCAGCTTTTCGGTACGAACATTTGAAAATATAGCGGACTATTTTGTACCTTCTTGCCTTCGAAAGCTCTCCGCCTTTTCACTATGATACATCCGCGGTTCCAAAGGCGCGTCACCGGCGCCAAACTGACGTCAGCAGAGCCCAGCTCACGCATTGGACACGAGGACTGCGTCACTCGGACGTATGCGCTCGTCAACAATCAATCCGTCGACGAATATTTGGATTCGCGTTCGTGGCCAATGAGTGCCCTGACAGAACTTATCATCACTGGGGAATGACAAGTTCTATGGTGTGCATAAAAAGCACGATGGAAGCTAGGAGTCATCGCACCGGTGACGAAGGAATGTCACGACCACGTGATTTCACAATTCGCATTTGAGTTGAGGATTAAAGCTAAGGAGGAAGAAGTAGGAAAATCGTTTCATGACCCCTTTAAAGGGCGGTGCAACGGAGTATTCAACTAGAGATTTGGAAGTCCTGTACAGCTGCGTTTTACATGCAGTTTGACTGCGTTCCAACAGCGAGAAACCAGACATCCCTGCTGCTTCTATCGCGTGCCAGATGATTCCTTGGATGGATTCCACGCTTCTTACGAAGCACGATGCTGCCGGTGAGCCGCTTTCGGTTCTCGGACGCAACGCAGTCCAACGCAGTCAAACGCAAATGTCTGGAACTGAGCCACATAACCGGCCTTCAGCCGTTTAAAACAGAAGAAAGCGTACGACCGGTGCGCTTTGAGCGTCCGTGCGTGATGGCGCGTGCTTGCCGCTTCCCGAAGTCGAAAACACGCACGTGCTGGACTATGAAGGATCGTATGCTGGACTGTAGATTTTGTAAACATTGGAAAGGACTGTTGCTGCACGCAACGCCACTGACCAAGAAACCTCTTTGTTTCGGTGTATTTTCAAGGATAAAAGCGACCCTTTTCTTTCAATATCTCTTTCTCAAAACTTGACGACGTAGCACGGGGTCGCAGTATCCCCCGGTGACGGTATTTGAATGTGGCTCATAGATTGGACCCGAGCATTGGCGAGCACTCAATTTGGGCTCGTGATAATCAATAACTCAACTACCTTCAGGTAGTGACATAGCCTCCTCTATACTGACAAAGCCTGGCAGATAAGTCACGTGACGCGGCCGCCGAAAGTGAAAAGGTAGAGCGGCAAGCAACGGATAAAAGGAGAGTCATGTAACGGGCGCCCCGCTGCGGCGAGACGCCGAAACACACTATACTTTTTTTTCTCCTGTTGGCGAGGATAACATGGAACGCCACCCCTTCCCCGTTCCTCCGTTTCGGTTTCGTCTGTTTCGTTTGCGCTCAAAATTGTGCGGCAAACTGCCGGGGCTGGTTGATTACAGATTACAGATATTGATACACGGGAACAGCGTCGAAAGGTCAGTATGCAAGATGACGACGACGACGTTGAGAGGATGACACACCGGGCGACGGCGGTGCCTCAATCTGAGCCCTGGGCCTCGGTTCCTCGGAGGCGGCAGGTTCTACTTTGACTGGGCTACCTCCTTGGAGCCTGATGCTTCGACCCCAGTGGACCCCAGTGAGCAACAGCGCCATCATGTTCCTGGGGCTCCTTCATGCACCGATCGAACGGCGTGCCAGATCCCCATGGCTCGCTGCTGACCCGCCCAACCCGCCTCCACGAAATCTGGACTTCTGCGAATCGGACTGCCATCCTCCCCAATACCAACAACCCATGTCGTCGTCATCTTGCATGTATATACTCATCACATTATCATGTTCACTAGACGCGGCACCGCGGGCCTCCATGGTACGGGCTGCTGCCTTTCCGCGGTGCCGCGGCTCTCCAGAGCCAAAATATAAAGACTAGAAGACTATCCCCTGCTTGGAGTTTTCGGCGGTCCATGCGCCATTAGGGCACACAACTGCCCAGATAACGCAGATGGTCCTGAGGACGTCCTCAGCTGGTCGAGACGTCTTCGTCCCGACGAAGACGTCGTCGGGACGTCCGGAACTAGTCGGGACATTCTGGTCCTTTCAAAGACGTCTTGAGGACGTTTTCAGGTTCCCTTATTTAGGAAGACCAAAAACGTCTTCTCCCGAATGATTTTCAATAGTACAAAATGTTTCCATGCCGGGAAGTGAAAACGAAACCAGAATGAGTACGAAAATAAGAATTCGTTAAAGGATATTTTACTGAACATTTTACATTTCAACCTGCAGCGGCCACAGCCTCGGCGGCCGCAATCGCTGTAGCCTCGACATCAGCAGCCAGTCGCATCGGTTTCTCCCGAGCGAACAGTGTGTTTCGGGTCCTCGCCGCTCAAAAGCTGTGCGCTCACTACCGGACTCCCCGAGAAATGTTCTGTGCTACCAGATCCTCGCGCTCTAAATCTGCGACCGGGCGCTCTATGGGTCCGTCATCGAACTGCCAGGCTTTGTGAGTATAGAGGAGGTTATGGTAGTGGCCCATGTTAGAACACTGTACCCATGTCCAATCGCGGCAATGACGACAATAGCCGAACTTTACCAATATCTGGAACTCAGCGCTGTCCTGTGCTTTCCAACCTCAGCGCGTGGCTATGGTCAACATTGGCGGTATATAATCGGCTCCAGATCACGTGGCTGCTTGTTCTGGCTGCGAGTTGAGTAGGTGAACACTGCTCGTTTTTCTTTACTTTTTTTTCTTCTGCGACGTTTAATGCGTGGGGAGAAAAACGAACGCGTGTTTCATTGGTCATAAACGTCAGGGATTCGTTCTAACGCGGTATTCGCAGCAAAGTACAATAATGTTGCACCGCCCTTTAAAGGGGCGGTGCAGTTATACTCAGTTGGACTGTTTTTCACTTTACACGAGTTTACTGGAACTATTGGGACCCAAGTATACTCGCACGCAACGCCATTAATCAAGAAACTCCTTTGTTGCGGTAAATTTTCAACGATAAAAGCGAGTGTTTTCATTCAGTCTCCTTCGTAAATCGTGATGAAAAAGAAATGGGCTTGCGTATGTTTATACAGCATAGAACTTTGTCTGCCTCAACGGGCGACGAGTCAACCAGCTGTCGATGAGCAATTTAGCCAGTGCAGTACAACCACTAGCCTGGGGTCTTTAACGTGAACCACGCAGTAGTGATACACGACCGCACGCCGGTACGATGCTCATCCAGATCGAAACGGATCCAGGGGTAGGGATTCAACCCAGGATCCTGGGTTCTGCAGGGCGAGCTTTCACCCCACGTGCTCTGAACTGGTGTGGATGTATCGGCCACGACCGGCTATAGAGCTAGCTGCAGCGCGCACGAGCTAAGCGAAGACGAGGAAATAAACGTGACGGACGCTCGGCGGCCGCACGCAAGCGTTCTGAAGCGAAGTGTCCTCTGATTTGTGGCTACTTGGCACGATACATGGTGTCAGAAGTGCTCCTCTCCAGTGAAAAGAGCTGTCGCTATGGTCGAACTACCGCCACCTGAAGGGTTACGGCTGTCGGAGGACACAGCGAAGAATTCGAAGCGCTTCCGACGGCGCGTCGAACTTACTGCCGGGCTACAGAAACGAAGGAGGTGAGGTCGAAGCACGAAGACAGCCATATTACTTCATGTGGCTGGCCAGGAGGCCATTGACGTCCATAACACGTTCGAACTGAAAGACTCTGAAAAGGATGACTGTGAACTTGTCGTGCGAAGGTTCGGGTAGATGACTGCTTCCAGGTACAACTTACAGTATGTAGAAGTTGTATATACTCTTATGTAGATATTATGGCGCACCGTGCATTCACGAGGCGCCCATCAAACCAACCTGGCAAAGGTGCCGCGGAGCAACTACAGCTGGCTCGCCTCAGACACGATCACTGGTCGTGTCGCCGCGGGGTCGATCGGGATCTCGAATCCTCGACGCCCTTTCTCTCTAGCCACTGGATGGAGCTGCCGGCGCCATGGCGAGCGAGCGAGAAACCTCCTCGCCCATCGGTCGATATTGTCGGGTAAGGTGTATCACACGACGGACCAAATTACTGCCGGTCCGCGGGCCGCGCATCACGTGATCTTACGTCACCGGTTTTCGAGGTCCGCCGGCGGTCCGCGGCCCGCGCTTCTGAGAAATGCCAAGCGACTTTTCTCGCCCGGACCTTGGCGGTGGACCGCGGCGTTTTTAGTATAATTGAAGCGCTAAGTCTGGCAACAAGCTGGCTGTTGACCGCCAACTGTTGAAGACGAAGAAGACGAACCTTTTGTTGTGCGACGAAAAGAGTTGACTATGCAGACCAAGATCTTTCCTGCACATCCAGGGCTTCATCCAGCATGCCCTTTTCGGTTCACTTAAGTCCTCCTCGTCCTCAATAGTCAACGCCAGGGCCACCGCGGCCAAACGTCTCTTTCGTTCAACCTCATCTTGGCTCCTTACAAATAGCCTCAAAGCAGCTCGCTGCATGCGTTTGGCGGAGCTGTGAGGTCGAGGGTTAGACCGGCCCGTTCGCTCTGTCGTCTGCTCTTTGGTCCGCCGTGTGGATGCTCATTGCAGCCGGGCGGCCCGCGGGCCGCGCATCACGTGATCAATTGGTCCGCGGCCCGGTCCGTCGTGTGGATACACCTTAACCGGGAGGCAAGAGTCTCTTAGAGATTCCGGCCGGCGCTCAAGATAGGCAAATGGGAAGCAACTGCTCTCGGGCAATAGCGGGACACGAGGCCTAGGGCTTCTTTGTGTTAAGCTTTGGGCTTAACGTACGTTTGTAAATATTTAAGTACGTCGCGTGTGTTTGTAGTATAGATTGAGTGTTTGGTAGCGTTAGTGTTTTATGTAACACCATCAAACGGGGAGCGGAATCCCGCTCCCGGTGAAAGAACCAGGCTGGACTCGGGTTGCTGACGGGCCACGCTGGGAACGGCGTATCGGCGGCGGTACATGAATTCTCACAATATTTATATATTTTATACACATTGTAAATATTGTAACTAATTTTCTATTTTTGAACTTTTAAAGAAGAGAAGGTGTATCGGCTATAGAGCTAGCTGAGCGCGCACGAGCTAAGTAAAGACGAGGAAATAAACGTGACGGAAGCTCGGCGGCCGGCACACAAGCGTTCTGAAGCGAAGTGTCATCTTGATTTGTGCCTACTTGGCACGATACAGTGTGTGCTAGACCACTCGGCCACGGATCTTTCCCCTTCCCCAAAGCTTGATCCCCCAGGGGCGGTACTTGAATGCTGCTCATTGATTAAACCCGGGCATTGCGTGAGTACTCGATTTGGGCTTGTGATAATCAAAAGCTTGACAAGCATCCGGGTAGTGGCCCGTGTCTAATCGCAGCAATGACGAAAATAGCCGAACCTCTAACAATGTCTGGAACTCATCGCGTGTCTTGTGCTTTGTTAACCTGAGCGAGTGGCTATGATGAACAGAGACGACATATATTCGGCTCCAGATCACGTGGCCGCTTGTTCTGGCTGGGAGTTGAGGGGGTGAATGCTGCTCGTTTTTCTTTAATTTATTTCGCGACGTCTATTGTGTGGGGATAAAAACGTACGCGTTTTTTTATTGGTAATAAATGTCAGACATTCGTTCTAAGCGGTATTCGCGCAAAGTACGACAAGTGTTGCACTGCCCCTTAAAGGTAAAGGTGTAACGATGTCGCGTTGGAATGTACATGACTTTACGGCGGCGTACTCGTCCTAATCTGGCCCAAGTGAACCTCGCATGGATCTCTACTGATTCAGAAGCTTCTTAGTCGCGTTGAGATGGCGAGGGTAAAAGAGGACTATTTCTTTCTGTCTTGCCTTCGCAAACCTTGATGACGTAATTGTGGGATCGAAACCACCCGCCTGACGGCAGTCGAGAGCGACTTATTGATTGGACACAAGAACTGCTTCGGCACTCAACTACGGCTCGTAACAATCAATGCCTCGGCGGACACTCCCGGGTAGTGGCTTGGCTCGTGTCTAACCGCCGCGTTAAGGAGAATAGCCGAACTTTGACAATGCCTGGAGCTCAGCGAGCGTTTTTTACTTTGCCGGCGCTTAGCTATGAATAACGTTGGTGGTATAAGACAGCCACCAGACAACGTGGCCGCTTGTTCTGACTCCGAGTTGAGGGGATGAACAATGCTCGTATTTCTCGAATTTATTTGCCGACTGCCATTGCTTAGGGAGGAAAGCTAAGGCAAGTTTATTCGGTTATTAACGATCGGGAGTGATTCTGAGTACTATTTAGCGAAAATTAAAAAAATCGTTTCATGGCCACTTTGAGGGCGAACAGGAGTATAGACAGTGAACATAACGGTGCAAGACACTCGTATTTATGCAAGACCACAGGGCGATACACAAAAGGCTGCAAAAACATCAGTACCAGATGTGAAATAGCGTAGGTTAGGGTGCCGTTATGCGCTTCCAGAGGCCCCATGACGGCACCCTAACGTTGATGGGCTCACTCGATTGGATCCCTTGATGATCGTCGCACCTCGTGCCGCAAGAAGAGAAGGCGACGACCTGGCCCAGCACCTTGGCCTGTGTGGGCAAGCGCGACTAATGAAGCCTGGGAAGTTTCCTTAGCTTGCGTGATCCACGTGCTTGCTATAGTGCCTTCATACACAAACACACGCTTTTGCTTGAGAGGTGGCATCTCAGCCATTTTTCCGCCCAATCGTTTTTGCTTTTTATGATTTCTGAAATGCACGCAAATCAGTGATGACTCCGCTCGGAGTGCGTAGCCTTTGCTAATGCTTAGACGCCGTTTTTTCCACCCAAGTCATGGATGCACTGAGTGCGCCATCGCGTCAGGCGCTAGCCCACTCAGTGCAACAAAGGATATCTTCACCCTGAGACAGACATGTGGTCAACATAGTGCTAGCACACACGGTGAGCCAGCCCGGGCAGTCCGGACCTCATGCTTGCGTGTATACGCGAACTCAACTCTGCTACGTCACGCCGCAATGGTGGCGCGTCGGGCGCAATTCCGGTCTGGAGCCGTGGGCGGAAGTCACCGTGCGAGACATGCATTCCTGTGTTATTTTGGAAGAAACCAGACAAAAACCTGCCTTCTCGTCAAAACGTCGCGACAGGGGCTGTACCAAAAGGGTCGTGAAAGATTCGAAGATCAGTTTTCATGCGTTTTTTGCTTTCCTCTGTTCGTCCGAGAACGTGGATAGTAGCCGTGAAAAGGGCAAACCAGACGCCGTCGAACTACGATTGCTTGTGCGGGAAACACTTTGGGTCGAATTCACGGATACTTGGGGTCGTCAGATTTATTTGTTTTGTTCCAACATGAACGCGGGAAAACCGCCAAGCTTTTCCGGACCGCCCGCGGTGCAATGCGTCTTCAAGTTCAAACGGCCGCCTGATCGTTCGAACTGTCGTCTGCTCTTTCAAACGTTTCTGTTAGGGGTGTGCGAATATTCGTCATTTTCGAATAACGAATCACATATTCCCCTATTCGATTCGTTAATCGAATCAGAATATTAATTTTCAAAAGTTTGGAATATTTTTTGAATATTTTCCGAATAATCGTTACGGTGTCGCGCCGCGAGATTCCCTACACAGGCGTACGACAACGCGCCGGCACGCCTGCCATACGTGCCCGCAAGATGGCAATACATACCCTCTTCTCCTAGATAATGATTGTTAACATCGGCAGCAGCAGTTCCTCTTTATATGTACGTTGCTGTTGCCTCCGTTAGGGACCACTGTGTTAAGTACAACCCGCGTGTAAGCGATCTGCCGAGAGACGAGACAGGCGACGTCGACCCTCTTCGCTGTCGCTCGGTCAGTCGCGCGACGAGGCAAGCCGCATGAAAGTGGCGTGAGCAAGCGACCAAGGCGATGAGGACGTTTTCTTGAAATCCAAACACCGAGCGACGCGACGAGCGACGGTGAGAAATCTCCGGCGCTCGCTGCTGACCCTCGTCGCTGTCGCTCGTCTCGTCGCTCACTAAATCGCTTACATGCGGTTCAGCATTTAGGGACCACATTCGCACGAGACTGCTCGTGCACGCTTTCGGAAAGCGTATCGTGGAGACGTTTCAGAACTGGTTGCAACAGCACCGCCGCTCTGTGTGAGCGAAGTAGAAGCGGTAGAAGCAGGAAGTTGTTCGAAGAGAAAGCGCAGTAGAGTGTGGAAGTTTTTCGGCCGCTCCCATGCAACCAATTGAAGAAGCCACAACAGCTGCTTGTGTCGAGTCTTTCCCAACACTTTCCATGGTTGTTCCACTTGTGTAGTGTGCGAAGATATTGATTTTTGAGGGCGCAAAGTGGAACAAGACAATCCGTTTTCCCAGAATCTTCTCAGATCAGTGAAAACAAGGTTCCTGGACTAAGCACACAGGCACATCCCGCCCTTGCCACCTTCCTTGATCCTCAATTCTTTGTTGTTTCATGCCAACAAACTGCCCCTTATGTAATGCCCTGGGGACAAAGTGCCCTTCTGACCGCCCCCCTACGACTTGCGGCATACTGTTACGTCACAGTGCACGGTGGGAACTTTGAACTGGGCCTCGCATTTCTATTTTTTATAACATAACTACGTGCAACCCCATATTGAAACAATTTTTCAGTGATGTCCTGATATTTTCGCGTCAACGCTCTAGCATGGAAAAAAATATTTTTTCGCGTGTCAGAGTGTCTTTTAGCGCTGTTTTTGCTCTCTGCATTCCTTTCTCCCCATTTTTCTCTTCGGCTTTTTTTGTTTCCTTTTTCACAAAAGTAGTCTCCTCTGCTTCAGCTAACTTGACTCGTTGGTATTTGAATTTCAGTTTTCGGGTTCCGTTTCGTCTATTTGGCGTTCAGACGTTTCATGTATAGGATTCTTATATACCTCTCTCGCCCATCGTGTATCATCAACTGTGTTTAGCCTTTGGTTCAAATTCCAACTTACTGACCGCCTCTCTAGCCTCGAAAGATGCCCAGCCCATGTCTAAATGCACTCCTTCATTTGGTGTCTTACTATGTGCCCCCAGTGCCAGTCTATCCGCACTCCTCTGCCGGGTCTTTAAGCTCGACTGGACCTCAGATTTTATGCATAATACCTCATTGCCAAAAGACAACCCTGGCACCATGACTCCCTTCCATATTCCCCTAACAGCTTCATATCTATATTGTAATTCCATAGTGCCCTATGCTTCATAATTTCTGCACTTCTTTTTCCTTTCTTTAGGATAATTTTCTTTCTGTTCTAAGTATTCTTTTCCCTCATTCTGCCATACTCCTAGGTATTTATACTTTTCTACGTGTTCTATTAAAACGTCTTGAGTTTTCAGTTGATCACCAAGAAATGGCGACCGCCAATTTTGCTTGATGAACTTTAAGGGGATCGGTGGCAGAGTAGAGTAGTGCAGACCAACTCGAGCATTTGCAGCAAAAGCTCGCTCTGCAGAACCGCAGGGATCCTGGGTTCAATCCCCACTCCTGCCCGTTTCGATCTGGATGAGCGTCGTACCGGCGTGCATCGTGTATCACTAATGCGTGGTGCACGTTAAAGGGATGCTGAACCGAAAAACAGAATCTAAATTCTTTGTCGTTTTGATATTTACAGCACACGAATGGCTCTTAAATGACGGTACTTGAAACAATAAAGTAGTCTAAAATGTATGATTTATGGAAATAAATATTATAAGGTGCACCTGGTGAGTTCTTTGAAAGCTCGTTTCGTGACGACAACAAACCTGTAGTACGCAGAACGCGGCTATGGTGAGCCACCAAAGTTGGCTCTGACCCACCTCGTTGGCTCCGGCGTGCGCTCACGCCGCGTGGTGGCGCGACGAAACGGAAATGCGACGTGCGAACCCCGTCAGACGTCGAAACGGAAATGCGACGTGCGAACGCTGCTGTCAGACGTCGTCATGGCCAAAGTATCAGGACGGGAAAGAAATCGCCGAACTCCGAAAAACCCACAGACCAAAGTCGCCGCCGTCGCTACGACGCAGGTGCAGAAGTGGACTGGGGGTGGCCGGGTGGCTGGCAGGTAGTGCGCAGCTAACTTGGCTGGATTAGTTGGCAAACTTCCAACGCGACGGGCATCCGTCTACTATTATTCAAAGCGCAACTTTCTTCCACGCTGTGGCGCGTCGGCAGCTCGACTTGTTCACGTCAGTTCCGTTGCGGTTTGTTGTCGTCAGTTCCGTTGCGAGTAATCCCAGAGGGCCTCGCGCGCGTCGGAGGCTTCTGGCGCTTCTGGCTCAATCGGCGGTCGTCATTCCAAGAAATATAATAATCCGATCTCCATCCCTTTACATGAATAGCATTTTTAGGTATAGTGCGGTCCCGGGAAGCTTGTCCGGGGCTTATTTCGGCAACTTCAGATATCGGTTCAGCATCCTTTAAACAACCCAGGCTAGCGGTTGTACCGCACTGGCTAAATTGCTCATCTACAGCTGAGACACCAGACGTCCACTGAGGCAGACTAACTTCCAGCTGTGTAAACATAAACACAATAATTTTTTCTGGGTTTAATTCCCACCCCTGGCCGTTTCGACCTGGATGAGCATCGTACTGGTGTGCGGTCGTGTACCACTACTACGTGTCGCACGTTAAAGACCCCCGGCTAGCGGTTGTACCGCACTGGCTAAATTGCTCATCTACAGCTGAGAGACAAGTCGCCTGTTGAGGCAGACTAACTTCAGACTGTATGGACATACGCATGCCAAATATTTTATAAACTTTTGAAATGGGTGTAATAGACCCTTTTTTAAAGTTCATCAAACAACGGTGGCGGTCGCCATTTGTGTGCGAAAATGATGGTCTTGCTAGGTCGTTCGCATTCTTAAACCAACACCATCAAATTTAAGCCTGACATTGCTCTTATTTTCGTGGGCTAAAGCAGCATTGATTCTACTTATTAGGTTCAAGTGAATCCTATCCTTTTATTCTTACACTTCTTTCTCCTTTTTCCGTGCCATACCCGCGAGCGGAAGACTCGGCGTCGTGGCGTCACGAGCGCTCCGCTGCCTCGCTTCTTACAACTTTCCTTCCCCTCGGAAGGTGAAGAGATGGGGGATGACGGTGACCACGGAGGGTGGTAGAGTGACAGCTGGTCGGCGTGGGCCATTCCACGCCGTACGCCGGAGTCGGGATCAGCCAACAAAAAGTCGTTGGTGCCGATTTGTCCGATTATTCGAAGAGGGCCTGACCGACGAGGTGCCAGCTTTGCTGAAATTCCTTGGCTTGCGCCACTCAGAGTGTGGAGGTTCCTCAAAACCAGGTCGCCGACCTTCATGGAAACTGGCTGCCGATGTTCATTGAAGTGGCGTCCCTGTGCTGTTTTGGCCTTCCTTGATGAGAGACGGTAAACTGGTGTGCGTCCTGAATAATTCTGGAAAGTTGCAGCTGCGAATGCATGGGCATTGGCCGCTGGGGGCTCCGAGTCACTCGGCGCACGTGGTACTTCCCACGGTGTGCGAAGTTCTCTTCCATGGCAAAGGAACGCCGGCGTGTAACCCGTGACGACACTCTCCGACGTCCTCATGGCAAAGGCTATTTCGGGGATATGACGATCCCATTCTCGGTGGCTGTCGCAGTACGCCCGAAGGCACTCTTTCACAGTGGCGTTGTGGCGCTCGACAGCTTGGCCCATTGGGCGATATGGCACAGTGCGACGGTCCTGGATGCCCCAACGCTTCAAGATGCCCTTCCAAAGTGTGCTCACAAATGGCTTGCCGTTGTCGCTTGAGACAGAAGACGGAATACCGTGGCGACAAAAGACTTCAACCATACGGTCGATAATGTTCCGGCTGGTAGCCTCCCGCAGTGGATAAAGCTCAATGTACTTTGTAAATTTGTCAAGTCAGTACCACCAGCAAGTACTTGTGTCGGTGTGGCGTAGAGGGTAGAGGACCAATAATGTCGACGCTCAGCTCTTCCATTGGTCCTGTTGCCCATTGGCTGTCCATAAATCCTTGTGGTTTCTGGCAATGTGGCTTCGTCCGCTGACATACCTGGCAGCCCCGCACATACCGGGATATGTCAGCACGCATTCCAATCCAGACGAAGCGACTGGAAATACGTTTGAGTGTTTTGAAGAACCCTGCATGGGCGCTCAGGGGATGATCGTGCCCCATTTCAAGGACAAGTGGTCTCAGATGTCTTGGAAGCCATGGTACTCGCTTTTCCCCTATGACTTGTACCAACAGCCCACTCGGCTCTATTTCTGTTGTCTCTGCAAGGTCTTGCAGAAGTCGTGCTTCCCTACCCTCCATCAAGAAGGCAGCCCCAAGGATATGAGCTTTCAATAGTCCAAGCTGTTGATCGCGGGCCTGTTCTGCAACCAGACTGCGGACATCGCATAGTGGTGTCACGTCCTTTGCCGCCACTGCAGCTGTTGTCTCAAAGCTAATCCGAGACTCTGAGTCGGGAGTTGTCAAGGGAAAGAGCGATTCAGCGAGGCCGTTGTCTGGAGCATCCACTTGCTGCAGGGGAGCACGGCTGAGCGCGTCAGCAGGAATGTTTGCGCGTCCTCGTCGATGCATGATCTTACAATCAAAACCCTGCAGTCTGAGAACCCACCGCTTGACCCTGGGCGATGCTTCATCGGTGGTAAACATCCACGAGAGAAGAATGGTCGCAAAATATTTAGAACCTGGTGTACTCAAGATACGGTCGAAATTTGTCCACTGCCCACACCACGGCTAGACACTCCCATTCTTGAACTGTGTAGTTTTTCTCGGGGCCGGTGAGGACTCGGCTAACAAAAGATACAGGCTGCAACTTTCCAGCGTGCTCCTAGTAGAAGAACAGCTCCGATCCCCGTGCTGCAAGCATCCGTTTCCACAACAAACGGGGCGATTCAGGTCTGGAAGTCTCACCACTGCTTCGCAGGCCAGCATCCTTTTGAATGTGTCGAATGAAGTTTGTTGTTGATCATTCCAGAGCCAGGGATGGTCCTTCCTCAGAAGATCAGTCAGGGGCTGAGCGATGACCGAAAATCGAGATATGAAGTTCCTGTAGTATCCGGCTAGGCCTAGGAATGCCTGCAACTGCTTGATGTTCTGCGGTTGGGGATACTGTAGAATAGCAGACACTTTATCGGGGTCCGGCTTGCACTTTCCTGAAGAAATAACATGGCCGAGAAACTTGAGTGTTTGACGCCCAATCTGCACCTTGTCAGGGTTGATGGTAAGTCCAGCAGCAGCAAGTCGACACAGTACTTCCCGCACATGCCGCACGTGGTCGTCAAGGGTGGTCGAATAAACTAGAACATCGTCGAGGAATGCCATGCAGAACTTGTGTTTGGCTTCAGCTAAAACTTTGTCCATGAGTTTTTGGAAGGAAGCAGGCCCGCCAGCAACTCCGAAAGGCATCCTTTTGAATTCAAATGTCCCTCGGTGACATATGAAGGCAGTTTTAGGCACATCTTCCTGGCAGACAGCTATTTGGAAGAATCCCTGGGAGAGATCAAAACTTGTGAACCATTGGGTCTGACCCAACTCCGCCAATAACCAATCGGTACGGGGCATCGGGTACACGGGAACTTTCGTGCACGCGTTGAGTGGCCGGTAGTCAATTGCCAGGCGGTGGTAGCCTCCGGTCTTCTTTTCCACTAGCACTGGAGCACTGGCCCAAGGGCTGTTGCTGCGACGAACGAGGTCTAGATCGAGCAGCTTCGCTATACAATTGTCCATGATCACTCGTTTCCGCGAATTTACTGGCCAAAGCTTGCAGCGTATCGGAGGACTGTGTCCCGTGTCTATCTGGTGCTGCACAAGAGATGTCCTGCCAGGGTTCTCGGTGAAAGAGTTCTGGAATTCTTTCATAAGCTCCTTCAGTCGTGGCTCTGTGTTACTGTCAAGCAAAGTGGCCGACTCATCGGAGACATACTTGTCAGAAGCAATGAAGTCGGTTTCTGAACCTGCAGCTTCAAGAACTAACTCTTCACCAAAAAGGCCTTGAAGGAAGTATGTGTCTTCATCAACTGTCTCGTTTGCGCAGGTCCTCTGTTCCTTTATAAATGGGACGACTCGCTGCGGCTCAACGCCTACCGTCCATCCACCGAGGGCAATATGCAGGGAGATCCCGCTGACTGTAAGGAAGTCTCTCCCAAGCACGATGTCCTTGCACAAATTGGGGATAAACAAGAACCGGTGACGACGAGTTTCACCAGCCCAGTGAATTGTGCAGCGTGTTGTAACGAGACACTGGGCCCATCCTGCAGCTAGACGAAGTGCTCGTCTTTCTTGTTTCTTCTTCGCTCCACACGCTTCTGCAGCTTCCATCGCTCAGGGTCCAAGGAGGCTCACACTTGACCTGGTATCCAGGAGAGCCGTAACGTTAAGGGCCTCTGACAAGCCCCCCCCCCCCATTTTTTTTTCTTTCTGCTAGGTGTTAAAATGGTGTATCAGGATATCACCAAAGAATTGTTTCACTTTAGAGTTGCGTAGTTTTTTTTATTAAAAATAGAAATACGAAGCCAATTCAAAGTGCCTGCCAGTACCCTGCGACGTAACAATGCACCGCCAGATGTCGGGGCAGTCAGAAGAGAGGCATTGCTGGAAGTCCCGTGAGTTGTATCACTCCTCGTGCTTACCGCGACCGCGCATAATATCTTTTTTATATTTTTGTTATTTTCCGCATCTTCGCGAGAAATCCAAGCATACAAGGTTTCTTTTTTTTGCTTTTTATTGTCTAATGTTGCTGTAACGATAGAAGAGGAGGAGTCAGTGAACCTAGTAAACAAGTTGTACTCATGTTCTAGACAAAACGTGTACTTTATGCTCGACGTTTACTTGTACTTGGTACACTAACCAGTTTGTATTCTCTAGACGAAAAACATCTTCGACCTGGAGGGTATCCAATGATTCGATGACCTCGGTATCTAAACCTACAGCAATGCGATCGGGCGTGTCGTTTGCTACACATCCCAATTTCTGCAAGCATTCTAAATTTTTTTTTTTTTGCGAAACTTGATAGTTTGTTTTGTGCCCAGTATGGCTTTGTACTATCGGATTGATGGCATGCACTCGTACACTGGCTTGCACTCGCAATGCATTCATCATTAACCTCCATCACGTCGATCTACTGACTCTCTGTCCTCAACTTTTACAGCGTGCAAACTAACCAACGGTGCAGTGATAAAAAGTTAGTAAAACTGAAACTTCGTTTTCTACAATCGCTTGTGAAGAAGACCAAAAAAAAAAGTCTTAGGAACGATTGTGGGGAGCACGAATAGTGACACTCACGTGACTTCCGGCAAACACAATTTAGTGACGTAGGTCGATGCCTCCCTTCTGACCGCCCCGACACCTTGCGGTACACTGTTACGTCACAGGGCACTGGCGGGCACTTTGAATTTTTTGGCGTATCAGAGGCCCTAAGTTACCAATCCGGATATCCAAAAGCGGCTCCCTTCCCCTGGCAGTTGCTGTAGCTTGCAGCGAGCTGTCGTAGATGCCCGCCGATGTGGCATCTACCGGCGCTCGTTTCCCGGACACTGGGACTGGATGTGACCAGATTGGTGGCACCTATAGCATACAACTGGAGCCCATTGTCGTCCCGTTGGACATCTCTTTTCGGCGTGCCCTATGCCCCCGCAACGCTGACAGTGAGCCCCTTGAGTCTGCTAAGGAGTGACAGGCACCTGGAACCATGGAGGTGGCCGTTGGACTGGCAGCTGATCCCTGAAGAATGAGGGTTGGACGGCAGCCAGATGAAGGGACCCATACGAAGCTAAGGACGTTGTAGGCTGAATGGGCGACATGAAAGCAGAAGTGCTTGGTTGAGCGAAACTCATAGTGCTTTCTCCAAGGATCGGTGCCTCTGTGAGCGACGTTTGCCTCAGGTAGAGGTAAGCCAGATTGGAACTCCGAATGACGAGTTTCAAGTCTAGTTGCTGTAGGGGCCTCAAAGGCGAGGTCACGGGCAACTTGATTGGTTCGAGGTGGCGGTGGTTTGTATTGGAGTCGTCTTCCTTGTTTTTTCCATCAGCACGTCAGCGGACTTTGCTAGCTCCTTGAGGTTGGCAAATTGCATGCCTGCAGCGAGGTTCTGTAGCTGGGGGTGCATTTGTCAAAGCGCGCATTCAACCTTCTCTATATCAGGGACGTCTTCTCCGATCCTGTCGAAGTACTCTGATATGACGTAAATAAATTGTTTTAAATTCTCATGTGGATGTTGCATCCGGAGCTTCAATTCTTCCTTGAGCCTGCGTTCCCCGTCGATGGGTGCAAACTCAGCGAGAAATGCAACTCTAAAGTCCTCCCAATTGTCAAAACCACCAGCGAACCGCCACCACAGCTTCGCGCTCTTCTCGAGCGTTGCCGGAACCACTTGACAAAGGCGATTCTCGGTGGTGACACCAGTGATGGGGCAAAGGCTTTCAAGACGCTCCAGAAAAGATTCTGGTGTTTGCCTGTCTTCAAATCCAAAGAACTTCGGCAGCTCGAAAGATATTTTAGGAGTAGCACAGTCCGTCAGGTTAGTGGTTCTGGCTGCCACCACACAGGCAGGAGCCGGCAGCAAGGGATCTGTGATCAGTCTCTCACGAACCTGGGCCGCCAGCTGCTCACGCTGCAATGCGGAGCCATCCGTTCCTTTGTAGAAGGCGCTGAATATACTCATCTGCTTGATTCTCCATCCCAGACGAGCCCCCACTTATTAGGTTCAACTGAATCCTATCCTTTTATTCCTACACCTTCTTTTTTCCTTTTCTGTGCCACACCCGCGAGCGGAAGACTCGGCGTCGTGAGCGTCACGAGCGCTCCGCTGCCTCGCTCCTTACAATATATATATAATAGCTACAGCTTTATTCAAAAATCGTGTCACGTCACGCTCTGGAAGAGCGCTTTCCCCTCGGCATGCGGGTTCGCTGCGGCAAAAGAAGATATGCAAAATTGCAAAGTCCTATTCGTGGTTGTCACTTCACTGCAGAGCATCAGTGCACGGTGAGAAGCATACTCAACAAAGCTAGCAAACCTGTCAGAACAGACCACGCACACGAGAAATATTGGGAAACTTCCGAGTAGTGTCAGTGTTTTATAAATAATAAATCAAGGAGTACATTCTTTGACGCAATACCGTAAAAATCTGGTCATGTAGCGAGGCCTGAGCTATTATATTTTTCAGAATCAATTAAGTGATATTGACTTTTGGCACAATGTTGGTGCAAACTCCTCAAATTTTGGCCAAATGTAGCAGGGTTTACCAGGGTAAGCACTTTGGCACACATGGTGCAGCAATCACATCACTGCTAAGGCAGATCACGCGGAGTACACCTCAAGGAGCTTGGTGGACTCGGAACTCTGCTGAAATGGGTGCTCCTTTACCTAGTTTTCGAAATGTTTCAAAAGTAGCTGGTGGGTACTTGTCGTGACAAGGCCGATGCTCAGTATTTTACAGTAAATCACACATGTGCCTACTCCAAATTGCTTTTCAAAATTAAAAGGTTCAAACAGCGCAACAGACGAGAAGTAGGACACAGACAAAGCGCTGACTCTCAACTAAATTTGATTGGTCGTAACAGCACTATAAATACCTGCTTGGTCAAGAACAAGAAAAAACGAAAGGATAAGACAGCCATGTCTGAACGATATACATCACCACACAAAGCTTGAGCCACATCTAAGCACTTCTAACGAGTTGTGAATGCGAAAGCATGCAAGCCGCTCGTCCCCTCCCTTTTTCGTCTGCTGCATACTTTTCGGCGCCGGTCAGCGCGCGTGCTCTCCTGGGCATGCTGACCTTGGACGCTCCGTGTTAACGAGCGCGCTGATGGACACGCAGCGCCATGGGGTGAGCGGTCGTGGAAATCGACGAGCACAGCGGCCAATGGGAGCCCCGTCGACGCGCGCCAGCCAATGGAACCAGAGGCAAAATCCATCAGCTTTACTTCGCTCCTTTGGGATCGGGGAAAAAAAAACTAGGTGCCGTTTTCGCGCTTCAAACTGATGACGTCAGCTCGCTCCTTGGGACAGTTAATGCTTTCGCATTAAAAACCGTATCGCATGTGCACATTCTACACTAGTCACGTACAAGGAAATCTATTTCCCTGCCGGAGGGGGCAACAGAAGGGCAGCTGACACACTCAGCTGCCCGTCTGCTTGCTGCCTCAATAAAAGACTAAGAGAGCATGCAAACAATGTAGCCTCTACGGTAGTTCCCACAATGTAGCCTCTACGGTATCTAGTCATCTTGGCATTCATTGCCGCCATTGTGGCTGTATTCCAGAGTTCCAGCAATGTCAAATCGTGAAACGCCATCATGATCAAATGACACGTGAAATTGTCGAGGCATTAGAGATATCTAGATTAGGTGCTAAATGTGTCAGCTGCCCGTCCGTTGCCCCATCTGGCAGGGGAATAGATTTCCTTGTATGTGACTAGTGTAGAATGTGAGCGTGCAATACGGTTTTTGTGGTGATGATGTAAATCATTCAAACATGGCTGTCTTATCTTTTCGTGTTTTCTTGTTCTTTACCAAGCAGGTATTTATTGTGCAGTTACGACCAATAAAATTTAGTTGAGAGTCAGCGCTGTGTCTGTCTTACTTCGTCCCTCGTCTGTTGCACTGTTTTAACTTTTAATGATGTCGCACCAACTACCCCAAGCTTCAACCATAGCTTCTCAAAACCTTGGGCCTATGGAAACAATATTTGTCATGCTCTACAGACAGCACCGGATAAAACAGAATCCAAGAAAATTGATAAACTACCATCTGAAATCACCCCAAGATGCTTCATATACAGACACTTCACCCCAGGTAAGCCATACTAATGGCATCTCGATTGTCATTCTCCACCCTGCTGGGATGACAGGTTTATGTTAAGAAATGTCTTAACTGCAGCGCCTTACTACGATTTCTTGAAATTCCAGAAATGTACAAGTTGCTAGAAATAAAGATACAATTCAGTCTCCAAAATATAAACAGTTCTAGGTAGAACGGTACCCGGGCACTTGCATTAGAACTCTCGTATAGTACATGTTGAACATTTGACAGATATAGATCTAAACAGACGCTTCCTAAATTGCGAACTATGAACTGTTTATTATCCCTCACTGTAGCATGTCAGCTGTTCCCCTCACACCCTGCATGTTTTCCGGACCACGCCGACCTTCTGGCTGCCAATTTGCGAAACCGATCGAGTGCCACGGCACAAGCTCTTCTCGGTGCTCGGCCACAAATCTCTATCGACCACGTATTCTGTCACATCGCCCACGAACTGAAGGGCACGATGACAACCATCCCAAACCCGGAAGTGAAGCAACGTCAACACCGCTCGACGCTAGCTCCAAGCTCACTCTCCCCCGCACTTGGACGCGCCGACAAGATCGAGTCCGTAATAACCTCGTGGCAGAGGCCCTCCACAAAACAGTAGAAAATGGTACGGGAGTCCATTTCAGCTTCAGAAACGCGGTGCACGCGTTTCTTTACACATCTTGAGAGTTGAAACCTCGACGAGTGCAACGGCCTAAGCCTAATCTCGAAGTCAATCGCCGTGCTACGGCATGCTTATTCTTTTAGCATTCTGCTGTCAGAAAGCGGTGTACAAAACGCGAGTGCAGCGGGTTGGTAATCTGTTTCGAACGCGTTTTGAATCGAACAGAACAATCGGCGGATGTGCAGTTGCTGCACCCACAGCGAGTGCACCTCGCCGGACTTTGAAGCGCGAAATCGCACAAACCGGAGCCGTTCAAACACAGCTATCCGTTATTTTCGGGCTGTCAGTAGTCCATCTGCGCGGCGTCTTACCTGGGAGTCGATTTCCCTTCGGTGTGGAGCGTTTTAGAGGGATTTTCTAGGATGAGGCACAAACTGCGAGTCGAAATCACGACGCGATTATTTGAACGTGCTTCCCGTGTGGCGCTTTCACGCTTTCACGAGCTTTCGACGTCATCCGCGAGGAGCGTTGTTGATTGTTGAGTGCGGCAGTTGCCTTCCCGGATAACAGAGGGCACGAAGATGGGATTCAGCATCACTATCATCAAACCGAAACAAGAAAATGACTGCAGTAAAGATGAAGGCACAGGCGCGTGAACCTAGCTCAGCAGTACCCTTCAAAGTAACGCTGGTAACGCGCTCTTGCCCATGGCTTTGTTTGCACTGCAGACATTTATGAGATAGAGTATACATCGAATGGCTGAACCGGTTCAACCGCTGCTCTCTGTGACGAAGAGATCAGGAGGCTCAACGGCACATTAATTCTTTATTCAAATATTACCCCGCATTGCCGGAAGGCGTTACAGCAGGGTTTACGGAAGGTTTTGTAAAAACAAGTCTTTATTGGCAGAGCAAACTTACTTGTTCGTCCTGACGCGGCATTTTCCGACTTCAAAGGCATGATCATGCCGATGAGAAACATAATATGGTTCTTTCCACTGGTTCTTTCAGATAAATTGCGCTATTGATTCCTGTTTGGTTATTAAGTATTTAAAAGAAGAACTTCAATCGCAATATTGTTCGTCGAGGGGACAGCGATTTCCAATTTAATTAATTTTTCATGGAGTGACACTGACCTAAAGTTTATACTAATCAGTGCAAACTGCTGCATGGGATAAGTTGGTTGTTGATGATGTTTGATGCAACAATGGACCCGAAAGACAAGCAAGAACCCCAAAGAAACACTTACTCAGTGCTAAGTGAGTGTTGTGTGTGTGTGTGTGTGGTGGGGGGGGGGGGGGCGTGCTTGGTTTAGGTTTTTTTACGCACCATAAGCGTGAACCGTGAACAGCAGCGCTCTGTTCCAGCATAAGTCACAAATCCTTCCTATCCCCTCCCCCCCCCCCCCAACCCCTCCCCCTTGCTTATAAAACTTATCTGACTGCTTGGATAAACGATTGTGCGTGCGCGCGCTAGATCTCTGTGCGTGTTCCTTTGTTTCGCATCATTATGCGATTACCACCTGGACATCCGTTCCCTGACCTTCACTTTCCCTGGCTATGGAACCGCCTTTTTTTTTTTTTACTTCTGTTCATTGTTTAAAGGTCTTGGCAGGCATTTCTGGCGTCAGCGTGTGACAGCCGGTAAATGGCCCGTTTGACCAGTTTTCGCTCAAGGCAAGCGGTTCCGTTTAGTGCCGCTCATCGGCACCAGATGGAAGCACGCTACATGCACGCGTCAACAAGCGTGCTGGTGGTGTGGTTCGACTGGACGGGCTGATGATCCGCTGATGGCCGAGTTGGGGTGGAGGCAGGAGAAACGTTTGATGTCATCATCTCCAGACGAAGATCGCCGGTGACTGCTCAAACAGTGTGTACCCTACTCGTGAACGTTGCGACCACGGTGATTGGAACTATCGCCTGGAAATACTCTGGCGGAGCGCGACGGAATGGCAACACCGCCAGCGCGACCCGCACTTCTCGTCGTCCTCGACCAAGCTTTTGTTTGAGTCGGGCGTCCAAAAACAAATGCTCGCGGCCTCCAGCGCTTCAAGCGTGACGAGCAAAGCGAAATCAAGATCGGACAGAAACAAGTGAGTGTTGCGTCTCCACTTAATTCAACAATGGCCTCGAACAATAGCGGTGATTTCGCGAAAGCAATTCGCTCCGAAACAGATCTCTGAGTCACTGTCATGAGTACGACTGGTGAAGGCGGATTTTTTCTGACTGGACCACGGTCCCGCGGCTGTGTAGGGCAGTGTGCATCACTAGCAGGCGGTCACTACTGATCGCCGATGCTGTTAGAAGTTTAAGTAGCCTGATGAACGTCGGAGTTAGGAATATGTTACTTGAGCGGGTGTGGTCAGTGTCGGCTTCGCGCTTCGTTTGAGTTGTAGCGGGAATAACATGCATCGTGTTGGCCAGCGATGCGTGACCTCTTGGTTTTGTTCCTCCCGTGCGCTTTGCGGCTAAAGAAAAAAAAAACTAAAAATTGCGTAGCGTGCTTCCTCGCATGACTGGGTTACGCAAACTGCGCAAACTTTAAAGTTGAAACTCGTCTTTTTTTCTTCTTTTTCTTCTCTCGTTTGGTGTGTAATTTGATTCTGGCCACGTTACAAGGAGGAACTTTTGCCGACAGTCCTGACAGGTCCCAAACAATGACGTTAAAAAACAGCATAAAAACGTATCCAACTTCAAAGGAAAAGTAAGAAAATAAATAAAAAGGAAGGCCGGTAGTGTACGGGTCGACCCAACTCCGGCATGACAACAAATGGAGGTGACACAGCGCGCTTCAAGAACCGGTTACCGTTGGCGTGATCCTTATTAATAACCTGAGCGCTCTGACACCGCATTTACGCAATCACTCTACATTTATACAGGCTGAGGCAGTCCACCATCTAATCGACGTTACAGGGTGTCTCAGAAAACAAGTCCCGCCTTGGATGAGCTTCACAACTAGAACGCGTTTAGTGGTTTCGCTCGTGCTCGCACCTCGTTGACGGAGAAAGCCGCAGCAAAATTTAAAACCCGAGTTTGGCATTTGCTCCAAGTGTCAGAAGCGAAAAACCAGTTTTTTGCTGCTATGCTAATTCAGGAACCCTTGCGGCGGTCGCGGGAAGCCGCTACCAAGAGGTGGTGCTGCTAAGCGAGGTAATGGTTGACTACCAGGGAGGGGCGTGGCTTTTATTTAATTCCGGAAGGTGTTCGAGAACGTGGAGCGGAAACGGAGAAGGGAGGGTGGGTTGCAATATATGTTTTAGGTATTTTTCGGGCTAAGGGTGCATATATTTTTATGACTCAACAGTATGCACAAATAGACTCGTACTGTAACTATTCAAGAAATGCCCAATTGTGCTACTTATCCATTAGAAACTGAAAATCCTCTAGAAACTAAAAATTCCAGAGTCAACCTGAGTAGAAAACGTGAGTGGCTTTTAAGTTCAAAGCAAATAGTGGTTTTAGTAGAATATTTTCTAATCTAATAGTCTCTACGAAAACCCAGCTGAACTTGTTAAAGGATGTTTCTAGGCTCCCAGTTGTTTATTTCTGAGCTAAGTGAATTTTAGTCTAACCATATTTTTGGACCGTTGCCTTAGAAAGTCCAATGCCTACATTGGGAGGGCAAGTAAATGCTGGACTTGACATAAAGTTAAACCTATGCAGAGAGCAAGTTGTCTGCCCCTTGCGCAGAAATTGCGGTGACGTCAGAGCAACGCTGAGCTCTGATTGGCTTTCATTGTAAGCGATAGCGGGTAGACCTCAATGCTAGACGCCTAGGTCTACCCACTATTTTTTTCAATCAGCCAATGAGAGCTCGGCGTTCTGACATCATCGCCACCCCTGTGCGAGGAGCAGACAAACTTGTGCGCCATATATAGATGCCGAGTAGAATAACAGAAATCTGTTCTCAGAGAAAAGTTGTGTTTTTTCCTAAGCATTTTTTTTAAGGGCCACTGACCCCAACATTTATATATTTTTTTATTATTGCAAACAACTGAAAATGGCTCCCAGGGATCACCCTAAAAATAGCAAGTATAACATTTGCATACCGTAGAATACCGCGCATCCGCCCATACCACACTAAGCGCCCATACCCAAATTTGTAAGATCTGAGAAAATATGCACAGTACATCGATGTGTAAAATTGAAGACCGGACAAGTGCCCATCCCCCCATTTTTTCGCGATTCTCTCTAAATTTTGAGTGGGCGCTTGCTCAATATTCTAAGGTACTTGCAGAGAAAAAAAATAATAATTTCATGAAACTTGATTTGAAGCTCCCACCCGAATCTATGAAAAAATTAGTGAACTTGTGCACACCTTCCCTTTTAGAAGACTTAAAGCAGGAAGTGTCGTTTAACTTTCTCTTTTTCCTCATCGTTTGTGGGCATGTATCACCCGGCCAACCGCGAGAGTATTTTGCAAGACCTTTCTTCACATGCAGATGATGCATCACTTTTAAGGGCCTCTTCTTTTAGTAGTGCTAGTCAGTCTAAGACGATTTTTAAGAAAGGTAAGGAAGAAAACGACGTGTAGCAGCCCTTATGGGTGACGTGAGGGGCGGTGCTGCCAAGGTGCTGCCTAAGAGGTTATTTGAGAGGTTATCCGGCACTGAAAAAAACAACTCCTCCGAGCCGTTCTCGACTTCGCCGTCGTGCGCACCCCTCTCAACACCCTCAGCACATTCGCCGGGTGCTGCCATGTTGAAAGTATGAAGAAAAAGCTAGAAGACGACTGATGTTTCGTCACAAACACTTCCGGTCTCTGATTTTTATTTTTAGAAGTCAGCATTGAAGTGCCTTTACAGTCGTCGTAAAAAACATTTTATCAATGACAGTAATAGTTATAACAGACATGCAACTTGCGACACCTGTTAACATTTTTCTAAAAATGCCTGCAACCAATAAGTCAAAAAAAAAAAAAGAAGCAAGGAGGAGTTTAAGTTGGGGGACAAGGACACAAGCATTGACAATACTCTTTTGTGTGCAGATTTTGTTTTTCAATGATTTTCTTTGTGTGTGTTTTACCACACATTTTTTAAGTGTTTGAGACGGTTAAAAACATATTCATCTTGGGGTTGTAGTGGCCCTTTAATGTTTCTCATGAGCAACTTTGGACAATTGCAGCACTACTTCATGTCAATGACTCAAAGCAGTTACGACCTGAAAGAATGCACAGGTGCATTTCAAAATTCGCACAGTAGAGGAATGCTTAGCCAGATTTGCAATATCTTTGCACCTCTTTTCTTCTCGCAGTTTTGAGGCTACTGATGCACGCCATCATACCTCACATCCACTCTTGGCTTTGGGTTTACATGGACACTGACAGGGTATTTATGCTCGCCAAGGTTTTTATTTGTACATAACATATGAGAGCCCAACCACCCAAAAAAAAATTTGCTGCTCGAAATTTGTTTTTTTTTGCGCCAGAAAACTGCTGATCGTAAACTGACCAGTTTGAGTCGCGCTCACTCTCTTCTCCGTGGTCACGTGCCGTTTTCTATGGTTTAGACACAACCACCAAAGATAATCAAAGTCGTGGGTCATCAAAGGCACACACTCAATATTAAATATAGAAACAAAATATGATGCCTATTTTTTGTGGCTTCTAAAAAGCTGCCAATACGTTGATTGAAGGAAAAAAAAAAAACAGTGCACAGCCACGTGGCTTGCTACAACACTCTCCTCCTCTATATTTCATCTTCTGACACCATAATGGATCGCCTAACAAAAAATTATAAAGAAAGATTTTGGGGGGTGTCAGTGTCCCTTTAAAGGACAAGTGATCTGTTTTGACAATGGATTTTGATCCTCCCTGGCTAAGTGCAGGTATCCTTGCCCTTGCAACGGAGGGTACTAAATTTATTTTGGCGCACGTGGCGTGGAAGAAAATAAATAATTCTTGAGTTGTTGCTCCTTGGCAAAGCTGAGCATCAAAGGGTAAAATACAGGTGCGCACGTGCACCATCCCACTTTGAAAGTGTGCTTTTCTCTTAAGCACACTACTGTGATGTTCATACTTTTGGAAGCGTTGATCGCCGTGGTGTTGGCTGTGACGGGTTAGCTCGTTAGCCCATTGAGCGCGCCTCTAACCGAGCATCAGTGCGCCGCAGGGAAGCAACACCCGCTATGCTCACTTTCACAGGTGTTGCTTTTCCGCAGTGCACCAGTTCTCGGTAAGGAGCATGCTCAACAGGGCTAAGGGCCTGTCCAAAGGGGCACTTGAAAGCGTGTGAAGTGACACAACACTGGCATATGAAGTGAAAGCTGGTGGCCTCCCGTCCTTCTTCCATTCGGACATCAACCACGCGAGCAGAACGGTTTTCTTCTTCACCTCCTCTGCTTTTCTGCTACGTCGGTGCTGTTCCGTCACGGCCTGTGACCGCTGTCACCACAGGAGGAAGGTCAAACAGGTCAGGCCTTCCAGGTTCGGCTCTTGTAAAGAGGCTTCGCCTCCTTGCCTTCGTATCCTTCCCGACCTGAATGGCAGCAAAGGCCTTGATGACAGGCAACGGAGTGTGTTAGTTAGTGGCTGTCCAAACCCGCAGAATAAGCAAACTCTAAGCCTTCGTCAAAAAAAAAAAAAAAAATGGATGAAAGGGGGTTTGAGCACGTCATATGGTGGAGTTGTGTCACTTCACACATTTTGAAGTGTCCTGTTTGGACAGGCCTCAACCAGCCGCCATCAGCTCTTTGAAAAGTATGAATATCGCAGTTCATCACAAAGCGAATATCAAATGGCATGTTATTCAAAATTACTATCTGAATATTCTCACGGTCCTATTCAAGTTACAATATGTCGGACATAAGTGACCTTTAATGAGCACCTACTGTAGCTTGCTTATACCTCCCTGTTACATCCACCCACCATTCATACCTAAGCATGCATCCACTGCTCAAACAGTTAAGATATTGAGTCACTCAGTTATTGATGCTGGGTTGCTAAAATATTGCTTCTTACAAAAATTCATTCTGCTACTTCTGAGGCTCTGTGGCTCTCTTGTGGCTGTTTTTTTGTTCCAACCCCAGGAGCCCGGCTAAAGGGATTTTCCAGCAATAAGAGATAATCCTCCCACTGTTGGTTCATCTGCCTTCAAGAAGGCGACTGGTGAGCAACAGAGAGACTTAAACATTCTCACTGCTTTTACCTTGTTCTTCAAAAACCAGCTTGCGTAGACAAAAACATATAGCTATTCCATGCTTTACGAAGATAAAGATATTTTGGTCAGCACTATTCAGACAAACTTAGAAAATAGCTCTTTGGTCCCTTCAAAGAAATCTGACACGAAACATAAATAATTTTGTCGTTGTAGTTTCTCGGTGTTATCGGGGAACATAATTTAGTTTTCATTCTAGTTTGGAGTCCCTCCATTGTTCCCCAATTACATTTTCTGTATTGTGTAAGCCAAATATGTCGAAATTGACTTCAAATTGTTTAGTTTCAGAGAGTGCGACACATTTATATAAAAGGGCTTCTGAGAGAAGGAAGATGTTGCATACCGGAAAGGTACCGCTGTTGCTGACAGCTCAAGAGGCGCAGGGTGCGAGGAGTTTCGAGCATCTTATCATCTCTATGTAGCCAATCAGATAGCAGCATCGGCCGACAAGAATGCCGAAGGACCAATCACGAATGAAGAAGCTTGATCATAATGAGCCCCACCACCTGCTTTCCATGATCTCGGGGATCTCGTTGGATGTAATGACGAGCAAGCATGTAAAGTGCCGACGGGATGCAGATCCTTTTCTCTCTTGGGAGGTCATCTCATTTTGAGGCCATTGATCCATTGATGAAGTGCCCTTTGCTGAAATTAGTTGTCTGCTGCAGAGGTTTCTTCCCTTTGCCCGTCTCACTACTTCTGAGGCGTCAATGTCCCACTGTAGGGCGTCTTCAGCTCCACGTCCAGTGGGATTATATTCATGTCTTGAGGATTATTCTGCTTGGAGAATCGTCCTCTGGGGACGGATAACTCCACTGGAGGTATTGGTCGTCCTCGAGGGACAACCCTGCATTTAAGGAGAAAAGACGAGTTTGAGCATCATCACTGCTTTCTTTTTTTGTGTTTCATGTAAAAGTGCTTACATGGTCCTTCAATCACCTCCACCTCAAAACTTGACTCATAAACAAACTTAACAGTTTGGGTTCTTTTTTTGTTTTTGTTTTTTAGGTCACCTTGTGCCATTATGAATTCATCTCAGGTCAAACTTACCTGCTGGCTCTTACTACTTGTGTTCCTACAAGGTGAGTGGAGTCTTGTGGTTTTTACTTCTGTATACTAGTACTTTGGTAACGAGTACTTTGGTGTTAATGTTGCCAAGAGTGAGTCGGGATTTTTCATGTTGCACCCTCCGAGGTTTAAAATTAGCAACATGCCATATATACTTGATTACTGGCTGAGGTGCTTTGCAAAACTAAGAATTATTTCTTTAACGTAAGATAATTTTGGTTGCTGTCTCTGACTGAAAGTAGATGGCTCCTTTCACATTTTTCCATATTTTCATGCAAAGGCCTATATTTAATGTTTTCAGATATGTTTAAAAAGGAAACTTAAGAGACCGTTACTTTATAATATTTGGAGAACAATTGAGTTCATAACGACTTTTATTAAACTTTTCTGGTGTGCAGTATTGAGTTGCATGTAGGAGCAAAGAATCCAATATGTTAGTAGCAAATGCATAACTTGCGCCGGTGTTGTTTCTGCGTTGGGATAAAATCAAGTGCAATTCGTTATTTGAGGAACCGAATCTACAAGGGAGTGCATGTGCAGTGCCTTTGCCATGAACGAAAAACAGGACGAGACAGAAATCACCTTCCTTTAATCATTTCTCGAAACACTGAAAAACATTAGCATTATTGTGAACCAAATACACTGTGTGACACTATTGACTTTTAGTCGGCTGTTTTTTTTTACGTTTTTTCAACGTTGCATTTGCGGTGAGCAAGCGGTAGCAGTGCACTACAGCAATCGTATTCGATAACTACATGAATGTCATGCTCTCATATTTTCAACCATTTTACCTTTATGACATCTGCGAGTTTTTTGTTTTGGTCAATTTAGTAGGGCCCATTTATCGGAACAGGTAATGTGTAAAAACGCTGTGAGCGAATCGTAAAGTGAAGGGCAAGGCCTGGAAAGCTCTTCCATGCAGTTCTCGTCCTGCCAGTGATTAAGCCTTGTCACAATATTCCTGTTGTCATGTATGGTGCTGCTCAGGATCAGACTCTCAACACTCAATTAACTTTTGAGTTGTGCTTTTAATGTACTACTAAAAAGCCGGTGGATTGTTGAATCAATTGGCTGTGCAGTGAATGCTGATGAGTGGTTGCACAGGGCTAGGAAAGAAAGAAGGCATTATGTTTCAGTTGGACTGGCTAATGCACACAAATCTTAATGTAGAATATGCAGTGGAAATAAAGATTAACTACATATGCTTGTCCTCCAAGATTTCTTTTTGCTGCTCCCCTGAACAGTCATGTCACTGACATTGTCAAACACTGCATCATGCCTGCAGCAATTTCTGAAAGGGTGTGTTGATACTTTTGCATACTTGCTTTCTATGTGCCTGCACCCAGATCACTAATGGCGCTTCTTTGCTGTGGTAGTTCTTGTAAAGGAGGAACAAAAAAAAAGGCAGTTCCTTTCATTTTGTTTTAAAATTTGTGAATATATTGCTCTTTTGCATGATGTGAAGAGTAAAGCGCCGTTCACACTCTTGCAACCGATTACGACCGAGAGAGACCAGACCGGTTTTTAATTCTCTTGCGACGTCTTAGGACCAGCTCCGCTGCAGCACATCCGGTCCTAAGACGTCGTAAGAGGCTTAAAAACCGGTCTGGTCTCTCTCGGTCTTTCTCGGTCGCAAGAGTGTGAACGCACCTTAAGGAATTCGTTAAATAGGCAAACCTTGAAACATGTCAAGCTAATTCTGTTATTATTTAATTTCCACAGCATATGGCTTGGATATATAGAATCACTATAAAGTTAAGATAATTAAAATGTTGGATTGAGCTAGTTGGTTCATGATTTCAGGGCCATTATTAATTAGTCCAGAAAGAACAGACAGAAAGAAGATTGTCCATGTTTATCTTTTCTTCATTCCTGACTTTTTGCGCTCTTTAATACCTTTGAATCCGTAAAAGAGATGGTCATTTATCTATTCCTTTTGCAGAATTTCTTTATGTGTCTAAATTTAAATTGACGCAATCTTGTCATAAACACCATGTGGGGATACTAGAAAGAAAAAACACTATCAAACCCCAATACCTTGCAACTGACCTCATCAAAAAATCAAATTTACGAATTCTGAGTCATCAGAGGTGAAGCGACTTGAGTCTTGCATTACTCAAGTGAAATGACTCATCATTCAATATGTGTTTTACCCATAATAAACACCATGCTTTCCGGACTGTAACCCACACACGGTATATAGTCCGTAGGGTGAATTTCAGCTGAAAATTAAGCTTTTGCTTAGATAGTCTGCATCTGGTGCATAGTTTCCCTGTTCATTGCCGGCACTTGGTCCAAATTCTGCACATAAAACAATTCTTCTGTTCAGCACACCTTAAAAAGTGTCTCCTTTATTACACAAAGAAGCTTTTATGAAACAGAAATCATCATTAACATATCTGTCATTCACAAAATTTATCACATCTCGTCATAAGTAAGGATTTCAAAAAAAGAAATCCTTTTATACAGTCCAATCCACTTGCAACGATAATGAAAAAAACTCGAAAATTCAATCGTTATAACCGATTATCATTCTATCTAGACTAAAATCTGATAGTTTCTAGTCCAGAAACTCTAGAAACTAGTGAACAAAAGGTAAGGGCGCAAACGAGCTGGTGGTGGTTAAACATTTCGAAAAAACCCGAGACTGGGACAAAAAGGGACGGACAAACACAAAGTCTCATTGAGACTTTGTGTTTGTCCGTCTATCCCAGTCTCGGGTTTTCTCGAAATGTCTAGAAACTGATTGTTATAAGCAGTACATTGTTATATCTGGTATCGTTATAAGTGGATTGCACTGTACTCTGCACCTGTAGAGAGTCAGCACTGCATAAAATTTCAAGCTTTAAACATGCATAGTCTCGTAGTCCATAAAATATGGTAATTGCATGGTCCAGCTTACTGCAAAGTTAATTTCAGCAATAGCAGGGTTCTCTCCGCAGTGGGCGGCTGTGGTTTTTCCGCCCATCAGTTTGGCTGACTGCCCATCTCTACCATGTCCAACCCACTTGCTGTGTTTCGCCTTGGCTGGACAAGACGATGCTGATTTTGAAAATGTACGACACCCCAGATCGCCGTGTTTGGCAGACCTATGTGGCACTATGCAACAAAACTATAATCTGTGCTAACAAAATCACTGCTGCATGGTAGAGAAAGTGCCGAGAGCACTAAAAGTTGTTGCAACTGCCCCCTCCTCCTTCTCCCAACAGCGCTCTGTCTGTCTACGTCTCCTCTTGTCCTCTACAGCGCTCTGTCCTGTACGTCTCCTCTTAGCACCGCCCTGGGGTGCTAAGAGCCCAGTTTGAGATACTACGCTTTGGGGGTCCGATAGCTGTCACAGCTATTGCTGTGACTGTGCCGTGAATTCACGCAGGGCTGATCGACCTTTTTCTAAGTTTGAACACGTTTATTTTTAAAGATGGTTGCTGCCTCAAGGGCCCCAGGGTTGTGGAAGTGGAGAAGACGATGGAAACTCAGGTGGACATAAATTGGACCCCCGTGGCTTCTTCCAAAGTTACTCAGTACACGGTGAGTCTGGCAAGCTTCCTCTCCTATTTATTGGGGTTCTTCAGTGCCACGGGAAGATGATCTTGCTCAGTTGTCTCACAATTTTTCTGCATTTATGCACAGTTCGTGTTAATTTGAATGCTCCTTTTACGAGAGTATTCATGTCTCGCATACTACAGATTTCCTTTGGTTTGGGGGTTGTAATAAAAAAATAATTTGTATTTGTATTTATTAGCCACCTGCTGGGGTGGCAGGGATATAGGGTGAATAAAAATAGCTGACGAAGGTCCCATTCCCTATGCAGGTTTCAGCAGGGCACACACACAACATACAGAACACTGGATGTAGAAAAACGAAAGGGCAGACACTTCGCATGCGCATGAAACCTAACGAAACTGTGTTTGCCACAGCCCAACCCAAAATCCAAAGGTCTAATATAGAGAAGGGAGTTTTTTATTACTACAAAAACAAAAGAAAGCTGCAATTGATTTCTTACTTTAAAAGTTGAAAAAGAGAAATCATCTAGAAAGCAATGTGGTTTGTCAGCTAGTAAACACCTGCGAAGCAGTAGGAAAAACCGGGAACAAAATCACCTTACTATTTAATGCCAAAGATTAAGTTAGTAACTAACAAAGGGCGGGGGGGCAACAGCTTTGCCATATTGCAAATTTTATTTAAAGAGGCTTCTATTGATTACAAGACAACAGCTCTGTCTATGGATGAAATCGTCAGGGAGTAACTGATTATGACTGGGGTTCCATGTTTTCGCAAGTTTTCTAGGGGCGAAGCTCCTAGGGGGCTAGCCATGTCTGTATGTCCGGTGCTCGTGCTTCTGCTCGAGAGCTCACGTGCTCACGAGCAGGTGAGCACGTGCTCACGTGCTTTCGTGTAAAGCAAAAAAAGAAATAAAAACAAACAAAAAAAAAAGATGAAAAAAAAATATGTTTGCGCAGTCGACAGGATTCGAACCTGTGCGGGGAGACCCCAATGGATTTCTAGTCCATCGCCCTAACCACTCGGCCATGACTGCGGGACGAGTAGGGGGCTCTGAGATGTGGTAGTAACTCAAAAGCTGGGGATGTCATGGATGAAACGTTGCATGTAGCCGCTCAACGTCTATACGGGAGAGGACGCTGTGGTGAAATGGGTATATAATCGCGTTAAACTTTGCATGCATTGGCTCAACGTTTATAGACGACAGGGCGCTGCGGTCAAATGCTGAAATGCGTATATAACCACGTTCCATACACACATTCTCTTTCTGACATGGATGAAAACGAACGAAAGGCTCGACATGCTGCGGCTCAGCGTCTACGCAGACAAGCGCCACCAGAGCTTCGCCCCAATCAACATCATTCACCACGTGGAGATGCGGTCAATTTTTTTTCTTTTCTCTACAAACCTTTTTATTTTTTTTAGGGGGGCGGGGGGGATATTTTTTTTGGGAGGGCGCCATGAGAGCGCGCGACACGGGAGCACTGACGGCAGAGCGCGCGACAGGAGAGCGTGTGTCACAAGAGTGCATGTCATGAGAACGCTGAATATTAGCTGCAGTCACTAAGGTGCCTTTCCCTGTGGGATAAGGTTCAAATATTGAATCCTCTTCTGTAGTAACTGGGTTGTTAAACATTGAATTAACTGTTATGCACAATATGTGAGTGCAGCTTTATATTTTGTCATTAATCATAGGAACTAACAGATTAATTTTTAGCGCATTTCGAATTTGATGATTT
Organism: Ixodes ricinus; assembly: GCA_037355805.1. NCBI lineage: Eukaryota > Metazoa > Arthropoda > Arachnida > Ixodida > Ixodidae > Ixodes > Ixodes ricinus. The sequence continues at coordinate 129,730 of JAZHYW010008622.1, read as the reverse complement.
TTCGACGTTTGCCAGAATTAAACATGATAATGATGCAACACCTGGATGCACGGTAGTCTCCTGTAGCCCTACTCTCAGTAAAGAACTAAAATGTTTATTCCTGAAAAAAAAGCTAATCACCAGACCAATTTTTTTTTCTTCACCCATATTGATATGTGAATTGATGTTTTGTTTCTGGAGGACAAAAATGACAAGGAGAATTGTCTCGAGAGTGAAAGTAGTGACCAGTTTCGAAAGGAGCACTCTATGGGCGGTGGCGATGACGACTGCGCGGTAATGACTTCCCACAGATCTGCGTACTCAGCCAATTAATTGACATCAAGCTTTTGAAATGCAACTCCCTCTGGTGTCAAAATTTGAGCTCCGTGAAAACATGTGTTTCGAAGATCCCAATATCGACGATTCCGAAGGCGCGCACATGCCCTCTCATGACGCGCGCTCTGATGACATGCGCTCTTATGTCGCAGCGCTCTCCTGTCGTGCTCTCTGGTGTCGTAGCGCTCTATAGTTGTGCACTCTGTTATCGCGGTGCTCTCCTGTCGCGCGCTCTCCCATCAATGGTTTGTCGTGCGCTCTCATGTTATACAGCCATTTTTTTCACAGATTTGGTGTGTTTCTAGACCTATTTTTGTTGTCGGAAAGGAATTGACTTTTATGGGTATTTACGTCGACGGGACCAGGACATAGCAGTGGGTTTCCCCAAACTCCAACTCCAATGTGGGTTTGCGGTTTATAAAACTGGCTCAGGGGTTACTTTGTTGGGTTTTTATCGGCAAATGCCAAAGACATGGGACCCCATTTGTGACCAAATGCTGTCGGGACCCCAGGTCCGTGCGGTGCCACTGAAGAACTATGCGCCCCACCTGGGCGGTCCCCTCGAGTGGAAGTACACGGATGCCAGCCGTGCCGAGTTGCTCGGGCTGAGTGCTGGCACCCTCTACAACGTCAGCGTGTGGGCCGAGACCTCGGACCGGGCCCTCAGAGACAACCTCCATCTTCGCCTGGACTCAGGTCGGAGGTACGCGCCTCCCACCACGGCCGCAACTCCTTTTTGGCACCTGTGTTACTTGGTTCTCTATGAGACATTAGTCAGACCTCAGCTGGAATATGCAGCCTCAATCTGGGATCTCGCTCGTGACATCCTCGTCACTCCATTAGAGACCATCCAGAATCGATCGGCTCGTTTCATTCTATCATCACACTGTGAGCGTCGCATCAATGAAAATTAATTTATCTTCACCACCTTTCTCTGCGTCGTAAAATTTATCACTTACGTTTACTTCATAATCTTTATTTTAATAATCCTACCTTACGCTGCAAATAACGCTCCCCTTTTAGATCTCATCCTGTGTTGATCATAGGCATAAAGTTGGAGTCCCAAGCTCAAGAACGATAGCCTTTGACTCTTTCTTACACAGCACAGGGGTGGAACCATTTCCCCATTATGATTGCTACTATATCTCTTAACCTGTTTCAAAATGGTATCGCTAACCATTTTTGCAATGATCCATGACCCGTTTGATTGTTGTTTTTTGTTATATTAGGTATTAATATTCTTAATACATTACGGTTTTACTACCTGTTTTTGTATCTGCTCTCCCCCTCTACAGTGCCCTCGGGCCCTGCGGGTACGTTCAATAAATAAAAAAATAAACTGTTGTCATTGCTACAGCCATGTTGCATCTGTTCGGCAACTGCATTGGGCAGAGGGTAGCGTGTGTCTGTTTTGCACTCGCAGCACGTTTTCGGTATTGGTATGGTAGCGTGGAACTTGTCTCCGGTCGGCGTGTTTACGGCGTCTAAAAAGCAGTTTGTCGATTTCCGCCTGATGTCTTAGAAGTGTCGTACTGTTGTCAGCTGCGGTCCCACTGATGTCGGAGCAGGGGTGGTGGATGGGGCAGCCAGCAGTTGGGAAGCCACGACAACGGCAGCTCCCACACAGCGGACACATATTGAGTAAAGACGAATTCCGAGGCGGGCTTTTTTCACGGCACATCCACCCAAAATAGAAGCATGATTCGGAATCACTCGAATGAGTCACAAAGTGTAAATTTTGCACTAAAATAATTTTTTTTTTCCGGTAAAGTTTGTTTTGTGACGTGTGTGTCCTATTTAGGTACCTAAAGACAAACACTTTTTTTTTAGTTTAGTGTCTTTTTAAACGGGTCCCCATGGTCGCCATCCCCCTTCCTTTTCCCCTGCGATGATAGTTTAGTCAAGTTTAGCATTTTCCTTTTCGCTTATGCTTCTAGCAGTCTAGTTGCATTGTGTAACGATACCCAGAGTACACCTGGGGAAGAGGCAAGGAGGTAATGATTTCACGGTGTTTTCATATATTTCATATATAGGCATATATTTCACGGTGTTTTCGAAACACAGGAAATTTTGAGAGAAATCGGTGGAGGTTATTTGGCGTTTAATTATTATATTTTTTCTTCAAATATCGGCATATTTTGGCGATCTGTTTCGACAGGCACTAAAAATTGTGATGATCAAGTTGAAAAAATCCTACGATGAGCTAAGATTTCAAATCTAAGAGAAGAAGGATTTCGATTAAAACAATCCTAGCTGGAACCAAAATTTTTAGATATCTGTGTTTTTCGGTTTTATCTGGTTTTGTATTTATCGCACCAATAAATGTTTTTGCAGTTTGGACCAATTTTGTTTATTAGTCACCGATGAATGTTTATCTGTGTTTTTTTAGTGAAAGCCGGAAAGTGTACTGCCTAGTCAAGATGCTCAGCGGCATCGGAACAATGAATACTGTGAGCTTGTTTTGTGCTGCCAGAGCAGCACACACCGAGGAGGTGTCCTCGATGGCACTTCCTCGGCCGGTCCACCCTCCGGCCATGGGGCTTTGTTGTGCTATACCTTGCACGGTCCGATTGTTACATTAGCCCTCGTTACATTCTCTTTGTGCGAGATTATCTGGAACAGCGACGTTGCACTCTGCAACAGGGTGCGACAGAACAACTCCTCCGTGTCCCCGGTTGTTTTGGAAGGTCGGTACAGAGCACAACCGCATCTTTTGCAGAACCCGACCGCCCTCCGCCGGTCGAGGTGCTGTCCAGGGGCAGGCCCAGGATGGTCGTGCGCGTAGCTCGAGGAACCAGCACCAAGGGCCCAATCCATCTGTGCCCCAGACCCGCGTGACTCTTGGGCACGGCCGCTTAGCTCCCGTTTGGTTCCTCCGTCAAACCTTCGATAGTCCCCGCAAGCTTTAGGGTGCTTTGCTCATGTCTCATTTTATTTGCGTTTTGGTTTCCAACGTCCCGTAATGCTGGCTCGAGTCATGGCGCTTGGAACCCTTCTCCGACCAGTGCGTCTGTGCTATCCCGCCTATGCATCGAAATGGCAACGAGGTTGTGTCGCAAGTGCCCCTGGTTCATGCCGATAGATGTTCTGATCCTCGCGGCTGGTTGTACGAGTACCGGCAAAAGGGGGCGAGAATGTGAGTGCTTACCGTCGTCGCGGCGTCCCAACTTCCCGTCTGCCGAGAGCGTCCGTGAACTGTCAAGCTGGAGAGCAACCTGCAGCAGAACTGGCATCTGCTGCATCTACCTCCCGCCGCTGTGCCATCGCCGAGGTCGCGGCGGGACAGCGGCGTGACACTTTTATGAGGTCGTCGGGCGGAAATCGAGAGAGCACTGTTGAGGCTGCGAGTAAACAGACCAGTTGAGGACGCATTCTTGGCTCCAGGCACCACACCTTGAATCCGAACCCAGGCAGCACGAGATCAAAGGCAGAGCCAGTAAATATGCTATGCCTAGACCACCGACGCACCTTTCTTCGACTGTCTCGCTGGCACTGCCATTTTGTTGTCTACTGCAGCACAGGTGCCGTTGGTACTAGTTGCGAGTAGAAAATGCGACTTCCGAGCTTTTGCTTTGTCACAGGCTATGGGACATTTATGAGGACGGAGAAGCGTTTTCCCTGACTTCTGATAAGGCTTCAGATAACCGGGAGGGATGATTTTAAGCACCACGATGGTTGAAGTGCCTTTTGTCATCCTATCATGACATCATGATGTCATCTTTTACATGAGGGTGTCATGTTACATCAGGTGACATGTGATGTCACTATGCACTCGGTTGTCACAATGTCACGCAAAAAATTGTTAGGCAGGATCTTTGCAAATTTTAAAGCGGCTATGGACGTCCTCTAGACCAACTCGTGTTTGTAAACAAACGCTGTTGAGGGTTCTAGCAGACGCTCGACTGCCGTGCAATTTTCGACGGCGAGTGTCGGCAGAGCCCGCTGCCGCCCCTCAGAGAAACCAGTGGCGATCTTGTCGGCGTCGGTGCAAATCCCCATGCTCTTTTTCGCAATTAGGAATTGTTGCTTCCACGTTCTCCTGGCAATGTTTGAGCAACTTGAGTGGCTTCGTATAAAATTAACGAGGCTCGTTACACCACAAGCGTTGCGCGAATAACGCCGGTGCGAGCGATTAAGTTTAACAGTGGATGCCGATGAGCGGATTTAAGGCCTGATTCTCGCATGAAGGATTCCGCATAACTGGTAGCCGCAACGTCGCCAGCCTCGACAGCCCATTAACCATAGCTGAGGTGGCTGCCGACGTCAATACTGAATCAGGACCAGAGTGAATCAGGCATAAGAAGCCAGATACGTTGCTCGGCGGCAATGCTGGAATCAACACCTCCTGTGTGCCTGCTGTCTACACCGAGTCTTCATTTTTACCCTCGCCCGCCTTCAAGCTTAGAAGTGTTTCGAAGTCTGCCGCTACTGCTGCCACGCATGTACCAGATGTTTGGTCTATGGGTCACTGTCGTTTGAACGAGCAGACGGCAACGGACAGAAAGCGGTGGAAAGAGCCGACGACAGTTCTATCGATCAAGCAGCCGTCAGGCAACTTGGAAGACGATCAACATAGTCCGAAGGTGGTTCGTAAACTTGGCAGTTTTTGCATTCATGTTTAAACAAACGAGTGAACTGACTACCACAGGCATCTGGAATGCAACCCAAAGTGCCTTCCCCACACTAGCAATCGTGGTTCGATGGCGTCTGGTTTTATTTTATGGCACCTACTCAACGTTCTCGGATGAACCGAGCAGGCAGAAAACATGTGAAGGCTGACCTTCACGCTTCTTGACTCTTTTGGTACAGCCCCAGTTGCGGCATTTTGACGAGAAGGCAGGCTTTTGTCCAGTTTCTTTCAAAACAACGAAGGAATGCACGTCCCGCACAGCAACTTCCGCCCACAGCCCCAGACTAGAAGTGCGCCCGACGCGCCACCATTGTGCCGTAACGTAACAGAGCTGAGTTTCTCATAATTACTTTTAGAAATCAATTTTAGAACTTCTATAAGTCAAGTTTATCGAATTTTATAAAAATCAATTTGATCAAAATGAAAAAATTAATTAGTGCATGATGTCAACCAACCTATAAATTATCTAGATGGGCTGCATCTATCTAGATACATCTATAGTTATAGAAGAGTGTTACTCTCTGAGCGGACGTCAACGACGGTTCCTCCGCGTAACGTGCAAGGTACATCGGATACATTAAAGTCCGATAAGACGTCACAGCCATTGCTGTGACTGTACTCTGAGCTCCCGCAGGATTGCTCTTTTTGCATGCCTCCTATCTCTCATGCGAACGGACGACGTTTGGCGTGCCCAGCACGAAACTGGGCGTAGTATTGCGAGGGTGCCGGCTGCGACGCCCCGTCTTCCTCTCTTTGATGCAGGGGCCACCGCCTGATTGCCTTTGAGGAGAGCAGCCTGATGTCCTTCAAGCCCGAGAGGCTGGTGGGCCACCAGGAGGCCTCGGAGGCCGGCACGCCCTCTACCTGGCGGCCGAGCTGGGGCCCGACCACGGGGGCCGGGAGTTTGTGCTGGGGGCCGGCAGCTCCCACGGCGGCTTCTTCAACGCCCCCTGCTGCCCGGGGAGAAGTACCTCCCCATCCAGGGCGTCGCCAGCACTCTCCAACGGGGTGAGCGTGCGCGCGGTCCGCCCGCGCTCTGTCACGCGGACGTCGGTTGGAAATCGAGGGTTTGTTGTAGGAGGCGCCAAACGTACTGCATGGCAGAGCCAGACTTCGCCTTCTGCTGCCCCGGACAGTCTCCGAGCACTCTTGGGTTGTCAAAACCTGCGTATGTATCTAATTGTGAGTCTGATTTACTGAGATTCTCAGAAGGAGTTCCGTTTCGCCGAGCCATGTTTACACGGTTGATTTTGAAAGGGTTGGCATCGCTGTAGCCGACCTACGAAATTTGACACCCCTCAAATTCTGCCGCCCTGGGCAGCTACCTACACTCACCATTGGTAAGTCCGCCCTTCCACTTGGGGATGCGTTCCAGGCGCTACAGAGAAAGCATAATTGATTGCCATATTTTCTCGCATGCACTCGCAGAGATTTTACGAAGAGCCGCCCGTCTTGAGGAGCCTGTGGGAGCCTCTCGTTGTGATTTAGAGAAGAACACGCCGTAACCGTGTAAGCCTGGCTAATGTGTTATGTTCAAGGGCAACTCCGTTTTATTTTTGGTTTTGAAAAACAATGCAGTCCTTTTCAGTATTGCCTAGAAAGACCACACGTCATATATTGCGACGCAGTTCTGTCTAAATGTTTCTTATACGGTCCGGCAAACTTTGTAACTCGGCAAAATTGGCTGACTCGAGCGGGCGAATTCTGGTGCATCCAACAGCAGCCAAGGCTATAGCATGGCCGTAGCCAAGATTGAGCTAAACGTCATCACTATTGCCCCTTTTTGCTTGTTTTTACTTCTCCGGGAGAGCGTTACGGATGGCGTCAGCAACGTTTCCTCTCGGCGCTCAGCGGTGTCCACGTGATTGGCATAATGCACCTGCGCAGCGTGCTTCTTGGGAGCCGTCCAACCGCCCCGCCGTGGTCTCGCCGTCACAACCGCTCGTTGTCGCCTCACCGTTTGTGATTATTGCCTCGCGGAGTTTCGTCCACACTACGGACACCATGTGTGCAGACTTATGCCGCAATTGTGCAGACGTCGTCGAATGTTATGACACCAAAACGTGGCGAAGAGTGACTGGGCGACACTCTGCGCCGGCACACGCCCGCCCAAACTCTTCCGTCGTTGCGTGAGAGGATCACGGACACTCGTACGACATGACGGCCATGTTATTGGTGGCCCAAGGGCAATGTTGCGTGACGGAGCCGAAGTTTCGGTTTCGATTTCCGCTGTTGTTAGAAAATTAGATTTAAAATATATACCCCATTTTTCGCTAAGCAATTGACATAGTGTTTTTACTAGTGCTTTTAATACGAAATTACTCATTATCCCGAAATCTTCGAATTGAGCGGAGTTGCTCTTTAAGGCAGCAAGCTGCGTTGCTAAGCACAACATTTGCATGCTTCGGATCTAAACGCACCCTCTTCTTTACGGGAATTCAAATGTTGTCCGTGCTTTGTCATTCACTGCACTCCTTCAACCAATCTCCGTGACTGGCTCTCATGTGTCATGTACGAACCTCATAAAAATCTAAATCATAGACACAAGAGGAGAAGAAGACGCATACAAGGACACCCACACACTCACCAAGTCTCCGACACAGAGCTCGGCCAGAGACAATGGGTGTCCTTCTTTGGACGTGTCTTCGTCCCTCTTTCCGTCCCTCAGGTTTAGGTCGTATTGGCACTTGTCAGCCTCACCTGCACACTCACTCATCTTTCAGTTACCCAAGAACACCTTCTTGAAGTTGCCCGGGCAGAAAATCTGAAGTGCTCGGCGATTTTTAGCTGACCTGACTTTAAATTCCCGAAAACAAACGCTCACCACTTTTACTGGTGTCACTCGTGCCATACATGTCGGCCACGGGCAAAAGTGGCATTCACTCGGCACTCGTGTCTCATTGTTCCCTCGACAGGGGGCTTGAGAAATGACGTCACCCCTGTGGCAATATCTGTGTCTTTCAGATAACAAAGTATGCCTACTCGGTCGTGGCGCTCGACGCCAGCGCAGGTGGCGCAGAGAGCAGGTCATGACTGGAGAACCGCCTCGGGTAAGCAGCAAGGACAGCTTTCGAGCAGTCAAACATTAACGTTTCGAGTGATGTCAGTGACGCGACTGTAGTCGGCGGCGGACACCAGCCATGTGACCATGTTGCATGACATCACATTATGGTGTCATATGAAGTCGGCAGCATGACTGCGGTCACGTGGCACCAATCGCGTGATGCAGCATCACGTGATGTTTCTGTGTTCCAGTGTGGACTGGTTACATAAGTTACGGGACGCCATGCTATGTGACGTTGTGTCATCCGACGCCGCTGCGCCAGAATGTGGTCGGAAATGTTCCAGGGCTATGTGATAGATGGCACCAGTGTGCCAGTATGTCCTCTATAGTCGGTGATAGAAGAACGCATGGAAGCTCCTCCCACCTCTTTCCACTTTAGGCAGAGTTGAACGCGGGAGAGAGGTGACCTCCTCTCCACCGTTCGCTCCATTGAAGGGAAAGGGGGTGAGGGAGCCTCCACTTTGTTCTTGACCTGTCACCGACTCATGATCACGAGTTCTCAAACTACCGTAGAATACCCGGAGGGCACCCACCCAGTTTCACTGAAAACCGGGTTAATTTAGTGCATGGGCGCTTGTCCAGTCGAAATCGTGGCACTTAATACATCATTTGCAGAATTCTGCAAGTTTGTGAAATGTTAATAGTGGGCGCTTGAACAAGGTGAGCGCTTCCACGGTATTTTACGGTAGGTTCCTAGGAACCCAGGGTAGCCTAGAGAGCCTTGACGGGTTCCTCGAGCTCCCAAATTTCCTCGGCAGCCACTGCTCCTAAGTAAAGTGCTCCTCCAGTTTATGCACTATTTGAGCTGATCTGAGCCACTCGCTGATACATAACTCTAAACAGAGCACTCCATAGTACGCACATTATTGTTTACAAGGTCTGTAAGCTTCTCCACCGCTTCATTGCGTCAATGCCGAGACCGGCAGGGGTTGTTCGGCCGTCTATTCGAGGCAGAGGGACATTCCTCGAGATCGAAAAGTTTGAGGACCCCTACTCTAGAGAGCCTAGATTTAAAAGGGGAAGCAACTCAAACCACGGAGAACGTTTGCAATTCAATGGCAAACGCCTCCTGGGCAGATCGGTCGCAAGTGTGTGTGCGTTGCATTGTCGCATGGCGAGGAAGAAAGAGGGCGAGGAGGCGGAAACGCTTGCAGACGACCCACGCCTTCGTCACCTTCCTGCAGCTCATATTGCAAACGCGACTTACAAACCGCGTGACCCCGATTGAGCGGTTGGAAGTGCTTTGAAATATAGGCACACTATACTTTGTTTCGGCTAGTACAGACGCAGCCAATGCTACACAAGTAACGGGACCATTCGAGCGGCTTTGAAAGTGCAAGTCACTGTGCCTTTTTTGTTAACGATTGGTTCGGCGACGATAGAACATATATATAAACATCAACACTGTGATGGTACGCTTTTGACCCCGTCCTGTTTGGTAGCGTCGGCTGCGTCTGGGCTTAAGGTGAAACAAACTATAGCGTTCTCTCGTCGTAAGCGGTTACGGGAGAATGCAATGCACTCGAGCGCACTCGGACGCAAACGCGTCCGACTGACCTTTACGGCATAACTTAGCATCGCGTCGTCGCAACCGCCGAACCTCGCGCGAAACGGCAACTCCTTTCTAGGACCGCCCCACGAGGGCAGCCCTGGTGTCGCTGCTCTCGGTGGCGGTGGGCGTGTGCACCTTCCTCCTGGCGGCCTTCGTGGTGGCCTACCTGCTGCTGCGGCGCCACTACGGCAAGAAGAAGCGGCGCTCGGAGGAGATGATCCTCCAGTGCCACCCGCCGCCCCGACCCCGAGACGGTGAGTCTCCCCGCCCGGAGCCGTCGGCAGACGTGAGAACGGCGGGGCGTGTCTTTTGAACGCCCGGACTCCGGCACGTGCTCCGTGCCTTCCGCCGCGCCTTAACTGCACGTGCGCAAAGTACGCGAGACACTGAAGCTTCGTCGAAGCTTGCGCTGGAAGCGGAACAATCGAAGCTCCTCCTCAAAGCAGTGACGACTCGGCCATCTTGCATGTTTAATATCATTGCTGACAGTTACCCAAAGCTCCGTCTTAAATCGCAGGGAACGATTTTTCCATTCCTCCGGAAATGTTATAACTGTTTGTGACGGAGCAAAACAATGTCGTCCGAGCTTCCTGGATACCATATCTCAAGCTCAGGAAATCTCATTCTTGAATCGGATACGATTGCCGGTTGTCGCCGGCCCTGGAGCGAATGCTAAAGGGTGGCTCTGAAAGAAAATTGGAAGGTGAAGTGCCGACACAAAAAACTGTTAGCTATTTAGTAGCTCTGTTCTTTCTAGTAGAATCTAACTTATTCTACGATGTGATCATGACTGCTATTAAGTTGAAAAGAAACAGGGTGTCTACCAACCGGGAAAACAGGGAAAACCGGGAATTCTCAGGGATTTTGAGTAGTCTGGAAAATCTCAGGGAAAACTCAGGGAATTTGTGCTTCTATCAGGGAATTTTTTTTAATTTTATTTTATTTTTAAAAGCTTTACAGATGGACTCTCACAGTCCGAAATTCTTCAGATATCAATGGAATGGGCCAAACGTACAGTCGAGCCCGGTTATATCACACCCGTGTATTTCGAATTATTGTTTATATGAAACAGTCCAAACATCCCCTAGAAAATCATTGTTTTTCTGTATCGAACGCCCATAACTCCCATGGCGGGGACACTCGATGTAGCGAACGAAGACGAAGCACGGCTGAGCACGGCCGTCCTTCGCTTCTCCCGGGGTCGGATTGCGCCGGCGGGGAGCACATAGCTCGAGTTGCGGGGCTGGCAGACCGCCAAGCCAGCATACGCGCACGCGGGGATACGCAACGAAAAAGCAATTGTATAAAAAAAAACCAATAAATACGAAAAAGTGGAGGATGGCAAAAGCAAGGGGAAGGGCACGCGCGCGCGTAGGGAGGGCAGGGAGTGCCCGCTGTTGGAACGGTCGCGTGCGCTCTTTTCCCCGAACACCGCTGTCGCTGCGCGACTCCTTAGCCCCAAAACAAAGTGAGCAAAAAAAAAAAAAAAAGATTTCGTCAAGTGGAGTGTGTTGACAACAAGGGTTGAGCAATCGCACTTTGAGCGCCTTATCTTTGTTTACCTTTTTGTTTCCTCGTTATTGCTCCCGGTTTTCCGTTAGAGCGCAGCTCTTAGGCGCCCGTTTCCGGCTTGAGCGGCGTCGCCATCAGCGTAACCGTGAGGTCACGTGACCCCCCCCTTCCTCCCTGAGGTCACATGACCTCACCCGGGGGGGGGGGTTACGTCACGTAAACCTCAGTTTACCTTTTTTATATTTTATTCGCTATCAATTTTACGAACCACTCCGTTCTGTTTTGTTTTTGAATCTATAAAAGTTACTCGTTACCATTAAAGGGTAACTGCAAAGGCAAAAAAGTGTATTTTTAAACAGCCCAATTGGGGCAAGCATGTCACAAAACAATTTTTCTGCAAAAAACTAAATTTTTTACAGCAATATTTATTGCGCGAGACTGATTTTAGTTTGCGGCTATTTCGTCTGTTTTAAATCGCGCGCCACAAAATTGGTATTATACGTCATGGAGTGGCTGCCAGACGTCACGGAGTGACGTAGAACAGCCACTCCGCGCGTGTCGAAAGAGCGGGAGTTTCAAATGTGGAGAAGTTGATACTCCGACTAAATTACGTCCTGTGGCGTAAATATTGCTAGAAAAAATGTTTTTTCGCGGAAGTTTTGTTTTGTGACATGCTTGTCCCATATAGGCTGTTTAAAAAACATTTTTTTCTTTGCAGTTACCCTTTAAAACTGTATTGTGTCGTTTTTTTATTTTATAACATGCTTTTTAGAGAGTGACAGCATCTGACGACATGGAGTCGGCCGTCTTGACCTAAAACAAAGTTCTGTGTCACTCAGGGAATTTCACAAAAGTACTCAGGGAAAACCTGGAAAACTCAGGGAATTTGAAAATGCCAACTTGGTAGACACCCTGAGAAAATATAAATATAAATAAACAGACTGCAATGAAATTCTACGAAGCTGCCTTTATGTAGTGCATTTCTCATACTTGAATTTCGTCAGTGTGGGTTTCTGGGAACGAATGCAGGAAAAGAAAATGTGTAATTCCTATGCACATGTAAAAAAAAAAACAATATTATTTTGTTTTAGAGCATTGTTGTGGACAAAAATTCATTGTTTTATAACAATTTTCGGTACATCAATCATTCCCGCTGGCGACGAGAAGCCTAAAACTGGTTATTCTTGAGAATGATTTCTGGGAGCGGAGTGGTGGGGAGTAGAACTTTAAATCGGCTCTTGGAACAGAAATATGGCTTGCTTTCATGACTTTCAATGTCAAAATGTCTTGTATTATCAAAGTTAGTCTTTTGTCTGTCAGTGGCCCTTGCCCCTTTAAAGGACAACATATAGAGTCAGCCTTGTGCGAAGGAAAAAATTATGTTGTGTTTCTCCTCTCCCCGTTTTAGAAGGTAGCCGAAGAAGGAAACTATGGGAAAGGGACATAAATGTTTTATGCTATTAGCTCAGGGGGACTCTAGTCACTTACAAAACGGCAAGAGTTGCTGGTGAGCCACTCTTAAAATGATGCAGCCAAAATTCGGTGCTGATGAGAAGGCAGCAGAAAACACAAATTGGCTAGTTGCCAAGTCTCAAATTGGCATTTGACTCTGTCAGTGTTATCTTGTGCTCTCTGTCGGCGTTTTCCTCATTCCCCAGTATTCGTTATGCTGGCAATACTGAGCTCATCATCTCTGTTCAGGTTGGTTCAAGAGCAGACACTGAAGGAACTGGTTCCACAGAAAGTCCTTATAATTTCAGTAAAACAACCTGAAGTTTGTTGCCTTTCTAAATTTATTTCAGTTAAACTTTTCTTCCATTGTATATTCGTAAAAAAAGGGCTTAATGAATTCTAAATTTAGCAGTTCTGACAGTTTGAACTGTCAAAGACAGAACCTATACGTACAGCCGCGCTGCCATTTGTTCTAACAGTTAAACGTCCATTAACGGTCACCCCTTATTGAAATTTTTCTTTTGTGGGGGTAGAGCACTTATCCCAGTTGGAAATGGCCGCACTGGAGAAAAGTCACAGTGTCGTTGCTGGTTTGCTTCGCTGCTGCGCATGGCTTCGGATTGGCCGAGGCTGCACTAACTGCTCACTCGATTTGCATTGCCGCAGAATGCAGTCTTAGATCACTCTTAATGCGAATGCATCATAGTGCCACTCGCGAGAGCTTGGTCGCTTCGTTTTCTTTGGGTGCTTGTGCACCTAGCTGCACGCTTTTGTTTCGAGGAGACATGCGGGGGGTATAACAACTGTGACGCCCGGAACGCATCTCCGACTTTTATCGTCTCTCCTCGACTTCCGCCTGCTGACGTCACGCTCGTGTCCTACCATTGCCCACCGCAATCCTGGTGGTAGCACAGCAGTGGAGGCAGTTTCGTCAGACGCCCATTCGGATGGAGGTCGCTCTCCAGCTAGGGTTGCCACCTTTCCTCGAAGAAAACACCGGCCATTCCCAGAAGGGTGTATATGTGAGATTGAACTGGTAAAAAGAAAGATGCAGTGATGATAGTCCTAATTAATACACAGATTCAATTTATTTTGGTACGAGATTCCCAAAATGAACGAAATTTACACAGATTTATTAATACATAATAGCACAAGTACACGAATACACAGCACTGAACTTAATATCATACATAGATGCACACCATTTAGTCAAAACTAAAGCGCCAAAAACAAATCTCGCACCTCTATTCATCCTGTGCAGCAGGTGGAGAACTGATTCCTGGAGTTTACGTAGAAATGGCTGGGAACTGAAATAACGCTTTGAGTTGAACTAAAACGTCTCGAAGACACTCGAGCAGTGATGCTCAGCACGCAGGTTTCGAGCGTAAATCTATTATTTCTAAAAATTGATGGTTCCAGAGGTTTTGCCAGTGAATGCGGGTGCAGACCTACGAGCACCGGCACGAACTTGAAAGCTCATATGGTCACTCGTGAATTCGTGTAACGCGAGCATGTTTTCACACCTCTCGAATCATGAATTACGAAATAACTATGTCCTCGGATTCAAAGCGATGTCTTGCCCGCCATTCTCTTGATCTCCTTCGGTAAATCGATAGACTCTCTACGTGCTATACTGAACAGTAAACGCGCCAGACTTTTACGAAAAGGACGTCTTTTTTGCGGCTAAAAAAACAATTCCACGTACCAGAACAATATTTACAAAACTAGGTTAAAAATAGAGTACTATGCATATGCCTGTACCCAAACACCCCTTAAAAAAAAAAAAAAAGAAATTGTACTTGGGTAGTTAAAAAAAAAAAAAAAAAACAGCAAATGAGGGTTGGTTTTAGATACAGATCGGCAACCGGCCCTTTATCCATAAAACTGACCGTGCCAGTGATAAAACCGGGCAGGTGGCAACCCTATCTCCAGCGTAATAGCTCACTGCAGCTTCAGCAATCCAGAATTTGGGATGCTGGGACGTCAGTGGCATTCGTGTTCGCTCGTCTTTCTTTCCGGAACTTTACGACCGACCGCCAGGATTGCGATGTCTGACAGCGTGATACGCCGATTCCCCGACACATTCTGTTGCCCTCGGGACCGACCACTGTCAATGTGCGAGGCGGTATAAGGCGTTAAATACACCAGTCGAAGACGCATTCCAGGAACAGTGTTAAAATCGACTAACCTCAGTTTAGAAACCTGCACGTCTAAAACACGTCTTGAACCTGAAAAGAGGTGAACAAGTAACCATGGAAAGCTCGGGCTTGGCTCAAACGCAGGAATTAACTTGCACCAACAAAAACCAGTTCCTGTTTCACGCTTCACAATTGTGAAAGTTTATCACGATGGCTAGTCAGTCGAAGTCTGACGCTAGCGTTACGGCTCCTTATAGGCCCTTTCTGAAATTCAGTCCGACTGTAGCGTCTGTGCTTAGCTAATGGTGGCATTTTAATGGCTGATGAAGGAACAAGTTGAAGGACGTGTACTGAAGCAAGTAATAGAAAGCCTGGATGTTCTAGACATTAGCGCTATATATGGACGCAGAAATTGGATGTAAGTACCATGCCAGCGTTCATTTCAGACTCACGTCGAGTCAATCAGTTGACTGACGCTCAACTCACAGGCCCTCGGATGTCATCAACAATATTGAACATTTACTCGGGTCAGTGCTTTGTAACGAGCAGCAGTTTCTCTGTCACCGTCGAAACTAAAGCGACTCGAGAAGAACCGTAAGGCGAAGACTACGTTCTTGTCTGCCGTTGACGTACAGTGCATGACACTGTTAGCATGAACACGACATTGGCAGTTTTTTTAATTTTATTCATAAAATATTGATAGGATGCAAACCTTACTGCTTAAGGGTATTGCTCTCATTAATTAAGGAGTTTACTACCACAATAGTGGCTTTTAGGGCAGCTGTTCAGTTTGAAGAGAAAAGCATAAAATTCGGTGATCGCATCTTCGAGCTAACAGCGTCGCGCCGTGTACAAAAGTCGCAGTGCCCAATAAAATGCAACATTTTCGCCGCCATTAGGACGAAAATGTTGGTCCGACATTTGAGCCACTAAATGTCAAGGGTTTTCCGAAAGGGTCTATCGCAGGAGTCCACCCCTCTCAGTTTCGAGACCGACG
The DNA here is from genome assembly GCA_037355805.1 of Ixodes ricinus. Classification (NCBI taxonomy): domain Eukaryota; kingdom Metazoa; phylum Arthropoda; class Arachnida; order Ixodida; family Ixodidae; genus Ixodes; species Ixodes ricinus. The sequence goes on along the minus strand of JAZHYW010008622.1, from coordinate 114,070 downwards.
TTTTTGCACGTTCTCGTGGCCGTGGCGGCACGTTTCTCCCGCTAAGCCTTGCATGCCCGGGCAGTAACGCTCCGTCTCCCGCCGGCGTTCCCTCGGCCACAGACGCCGCTGTTCGCTCCCCGGCCGCTCGCAGGAGGGCGGCCCCTTCTGCGCCGGAGCCCTCCAGTTGGGCGAGGGCGCCGACCTGGGTGCCTTCTACGGCCAGCTGCGCGCCATGTTCTGGCAAGTGCCGCGCCCTCAGCTGCTGGTGCGGGACACCACGCTGGGGGCAGGGGCGCTTCTGGCCCGGTGCGCGCCGGCGTCGTGCACAGGGACGGCAGCGACCTGTCCGTTGGGGTGCAGCGATGCTCGGGTGAGGTTTTGTTTTAAACGCGCGCACAGCTAGGGCCAGTCTTGGGGTTCTTCGCATCCACGGATCTAGCCTCAATGACATCACAGTGTCATGTAATTTATACAAAATTTCCCCTTGAAAGATTTTTTTTTTTTTATTAAATAAATATGCATTGTTGAACGCTCAGTTTCTGCCCAAGTGTAGTGCTAGCAGTCCGAACCAGGTGCCAAGGTTTCGAGACAAACCGTTGCCTTATTAAAAAGTTGCGTGTGATTTTTTGGAAATTTTACGATGGTAAAATGATGGTCCGACGATCGCCCACGAATACGTGGGGCTGAAGGGCGCAAACTACCGAGAGCAATCTCACATTTTCCCATTGAGAGTTTAGGAAAATCACATATAACTTTTCAATAGGATAACGGTTATTTTTGAAATTTTGGCGCCTGGTCCGGACTGCTGACGTCACATTTCGGTAGATGACTGGGCATTTGGCGATGCTTACAGTGATGTGATTGCTGCGCCAAAGTGCTTACCCGACTACATCCTGCTACATTTTGCCGAAATTTTAGGAATTTGTGCCAACATTGCACTAAAAGTCAGTGTGACTTAATTGATACTGAAAATATAATAGCTCAGACCTCACTACACAGCCAGATTGTTATGGTAGACTTGTGCAAATTTTCAGAACTTCTGATTATCGCGTCAAATAATGTACTATTTGATTTCTTCTGTTGTCAAACACTGACAGAACTCGGAAGTTTTCCAATATTTCCTATGCGTGGTCCGTTCTGACGGGTTTGCTAGCTTTGTTGAGTGCGTTTCTCACCATGCACTGGTGTGCTGCAGTGAAGCGACAAGCGCAAAATGGAGCTTGATAAGGATAGATACACTGGGCAAGTTGGTAAGAGTTCATGTTGAAAAACAGCGCGACTGGGACGAGGACAAAAGAGGCGAAGAGAACAGCGCTTGTCTTGTGTTGTCTTTGTCTTTTTGTCTCGTCACCAGTCGCTGCTGTTTTCAGCAAAATGGACATCGCGATTTTCGTATCTTGTTTTGCCGCAGTGCACCGGTGTGCTAAGGGGAAAGCACTTTTCTAGAGCAGAATGTGACACGATTTCTGAATAAAGCTGTAGCTTTTATATATATAATAAGCTGCAATATTCTGACCATATTTTTTTCGAATGTGAGATTTAGCAAGGATATTCAGGTATTGCTAAAATATTTGTATGAACTGCTCTATAGGTTTATTTTTATGTCAACTCTCTTGTTTAGTTACAGTCAAATGCCTTTATAACGAAGTCCACAGGACCGGCAAAGTTTTCTAAAGTAGTACAGGTTACTTCATTGTAGTAGCTGAGCATGAGAAAATCTATCGGCAAAAGCCGAATTTATGCGATACATATTGACATATTTGCTCGACAGTCGAGGCGTTTTAGGGAACAGTATAGCGCCAAATATTGTATGAGCGACGTCAGAAACGAGGTTCTGTACAGGACGCATAGCAACAGAGGCCACACTGGATTGGCTGGTTATAGGGAGCGATGCCATGATGAAACATTTGTCGTGAGGATGCCGCAGGCGCCGCCATTTTGAACTCTGTTAGCGGAACTCCATTACAGCTAAACCGAAGTAAATGAGCTCCATTGAGTTCAACCGTTGTCTGCGGTTCAACGGCAGTTGAAGCCGCTGCGTACCGTATTTGCTCGCATAATGAACACACTTTTTCCTAAAAAATTGACACTACAGCGGGTTAAAATTTTGCATTTGCACACTTTGTGCAAATGTCATATTAGGTACCAATATGATATTAGGTGCCAATATGACACGGCAAGGCTGCTAGGGCACGTCTCCGCTGGTTGGGGGCACGCCACAGTAACCATGCTTTATAAATTAGCAAACCTTTTAGAGGCGCCTTAGGCGTGCCTTTGCCGAAGGAAAAGCGCTCTATGAAGCTCACTCAGCAGAGCGACGTGGCCGTTCTTAGGTGATATATATGGCTAGTATCGGGTGGCGTGCTCAGGTATATATCGCGACTACGCGTATAAGAACTCTCTACGAAGTCCAGCCGCCGACCCCCGAGGCCCGCTCCCACGGATCAAGTTTCGTTCACGGAGACGGCTGTTACCAGACACTCTGAACCTACGACGTGGCGTGCACCTCGCTGCGCCCGTTCTGTTACGCATTAAATGAGCGGATTTACTTGCGAGTATGTGAAGTTACGCCTAACCAGCTTTCACGATTTCACTGTCCTAAGACAAACCGCAGCACGACGGCGTGTTTGTTGACATCAAGGGGATGCGATCAGACGAAGAATGTCCGGGGCTGGGCAATTCCTCGACCCAAGCTTCGATCAAGTGTGCCGCTGCTCGGTTTTACGGTTGATCACTTCCGCAACTAAGCACTTGCGGCCATTACAAGAGCAACTTGGCTTGGCTTGACTTGGCCTGACGCTTGGCGTGGCAAAAGAACATTGGCTTGGTGGCTAGCTAAATTGGATGCAATGCGAGACTTCGTAGCCGAAAATTGAAAGTGTGTTGATTGCGCAGGAAAAAAATCCAAATAAATCAAATATTGGTACCCGTTGTGGGGAGTGCGTTCATTATGCAAGTGACATTATCGAGCAAATGCGGTAGTTACAATCGTTCGCTATTGAGTCATCTGTCATTGGCTCAATAGCGGTTGAGGAGCTCGTGTAACAGGTGTTACACCGAAGTTGGATGCCATGCGGGGCACTGGATCGGCCAAGATGGGTCACAACATCCGTTCCGGGTACATTGTGAGGGTAATTGAAGCGAATTTGGAAGGAGCGCTACAGCTTACACCCTGCTCGACCGTGCAGCCCAGTGGATGTTGCCAGACCGGGAACGCAGGCAGCTGCTGGCCGAGATTGAGGGCATGGTCCGCCTGGGAGTCCATCCCAACGTGGTGCTCTTCATTGGGGCTTGTGAGGACCAGGGTGAGTCGCTCCCAGCAACGCACGCTTATTAACGCGCAATGTCTTCGAGGGCTAGGATTTCCGAGGAACATGCGACGGAACGCCAGCGAAAAACCGTCACGGAAACATGTGGCGGCAGTTTTAGGGGAATCATATGTACGCAAAGGAACAGATGATAAAGAAGGAATAACGCTACCTTATTCTCCTAAGGTATAAGTATGCGCTTTTTTCTTTTTCTGCAGTTTCCGTCGGTGTGTAAACTTCCGAAAAGTAAAGTTTTTAAAAAATTTGTATCATCTGGAAATTTAGATTGACCCCGATCGTATCGTCGGATTCTACCCTCGATGCTTTCTACATTAAATCAAAGGCTGTCGGTCGGTTGATGGTGACGAGCGCCTCCCCGCCCCCGACGTGTGGCGTGTGTTGCGTCAAGTGTGCCTCTCTGCGTTGCAGAGTTCCTCCAGCTGGTGGTGGAGCACCCCCCGCGCTCCCTGCGGGGCCTCCTGCTCACGAGCCGGCACAGCTCCGAGGGCCGCGTCTGCTCCCTGGAGGAGCGCCAGCTCCTCGAGCTGGCCAAGGGCGTTGCCGCCGGAATGTGCCACCTGGCACGCCACGGGGTGAGTGAACTTCCCGGGTAATGACTCCATGGTTTTAGCGCAGAATGTGTTTTTTTCCGCATTTTCTATGTGGAAATTATCACGACCCGAGCATCATAACTTACGTCAAGAACGACTGACATGCAGAAGCATTACAGGTGTTAAGGTTATATATAAAATAATGTCTAAATTTTGAGCCACCGGCATGACTCGAATCTGGGGCGGTGTTGTGGTAGTCAGATACTGTAGCTTCAATGGCCGCTCCAAACTAGTGATTTGCCTGCTACAAACCCTACTACGAAAGGTCATATGTTGCTTCCAACACTGCACTGAGCTACTTGCTCAGTGCAGTGTTGGAAACATCACTACATCCCGAGCAAACGCCCACTCAAAATTTGAAGATAATCATGTAAAACTGGGGGATGGGTGCTCCTTATGTCAACAGTGTGTAAAGATCTATTTCCTTTGTGTATTTTCCGAACATTACAAAATTGAGGGGTGGGCTGCTTATTGCACATTGGGCGGATGTTAGGTATTTTACGATAATAAACTGATAGAAAAATCTAGCCCAAACGACACACAGAGTGTGGTTTGTGCGGAACATGTTCTATGCTCCCTAGTCTTTGTCAGCACGATGAAGCCGGTTTCTACGAACCACACTCATTGAAAGTGAAAATACACAAAATAACTCCATAATGGTATACCCAAGACTGGAAACAAATTTAAAAAGAAAGTACAATTATACACATTGTCTCAAAAGGCAGCTACCGATTTTATTTTACACTGTCAAATTTATACAACTGTCCACCCAAAGCTTACCAGCGCCTCCTCGCAAGAGGATAACAAAGGAATGAAGGAACAGACTTGCAGCTGCCCCCAGATTACCCCAAACCAGAGGCATGACCAACAAAAAGAAATTGCCACTCGCTACACTGACCTCTCCCTGAACCCCTATCACTCACCCCCAGAAACCTTCTCATTTCTCTATCCAAGAATAAGGTCAGCTGACTTACTGCAATTCCCGCGGCTAACGATAGGCATTGTTAGCTGCGGTGAATTGCTGCATCACTGCAACGAGCGCCGGGACACTTCTGCCACTGCTTGATCCGCTTCATTGGATCGTAGTGCCGAGCTGCGGTCAAACTTAATAAACGCTAAACATAGAAAAAATTAGTTTTTCTTTTCTACCTACCGTAAAATACAGGGCAAGCACCCACTCAAAATTTATAGATGATCGCAAAAAAATGGGGGATGGGCACTTGTCAGATATCAATTTTACATATATGAACTGTGCATATTTTCTCAGATTTCACAAATTTGGGATTGGGTGCTTAATGTGGATTGGGTGGATGCGCGGTATTCTACAATAATTAGGACAGGCACGCGTCAAAAAAAAATGTGTTGAAAAAAAAAATTTTATTTCCCCTCAATATTTAGGTTAGAATACGAATTTTTCGAGTTGCAGGCAAAACCGAAACTGTACGCCTGTGGGATGATGATATGCATTTGTCCCCTATCTAGTTTGTGCTCCGAGGTCCAGTGAACTCTGAGCGCACACAAGTTGGGTACAAACTGCTATCATCATCGTCTCACTAGGTATATATAATTTCGGTTTCGCCCCCAGATCTAAACATTCGTATTGTAGCATAAATATTGAGCAAAAAGAATATTTTTCGTGAGGAGCATTTATTTTGAGACATAACTGTCGTAATCGAAGTATAAGAAAAATTAATTTTACAGCGAAGCTGTATACCTCTACCAGCCAAGGAAATTTTCGTGTCGTTGGCGTTGTAAGCAAAAAACTCCCGGCGAACAATTGAAGGCAAAACAGCATATCTCCTTTGAAATCAGGCATACAGCATACAGCTCAGTATCCGTTTCAATAAAGAAAGCACAAAAAACCACAAAACAAGCATCAAAACCACATGATGGATGATAAGGCGCGTGTGAACAATAGGAACACCCTCCCACGCGTTCCGGTAAAGATTAGGTTTGCAGCTGCTTCGAAAGGGGTTGACGTCATTCGAAGCCCTCGTGTGAAGTGCAAACCGCATAATGGATGATAACGGCGCCTGCGAACAATGCGAAGCACGTTCCTTCTCCCCGCGTGTGTTTTCGTGTCGGCGTTCTCACGGAAAAAAGACTTCAGAAGATTGAAGCGAAAAGTACAAACACCACGCATACAACATACAGCACAACATTCGTTTCAATAAAGAATAAGCACAAAACAAGCATCCTAACCATATAATGAATGATAAGGAGCTCCTGAAAACAATGCGAAGCACGTAGCGCTCACCGCATACGTTCCCGGTGAAGATTACTGTTGCCCAAGCTGCCGCGGCGACGGCAGCTTGCGACGTGGGGAGTGACGTCACTAGCCTTTCATATATAAAAGAAGAACCCGCCTATACCCCGTTTCACCTTACGTCCGGACGCAGCGGATGCTACGAGCTATCTTAGCCAATCCCGTTCTGTGGACGTGGCCCGTGATACGCTTTCCGCGCGTCGCTGTGCCCCCTCTCTAAGGTCACGTGACACTCACACGGCCTCCGATTGGCTCCGATGGCTCGTAACATCCGCTGCGCTTAAACGTAAGATGAAACGGAGTATAGCAACTGATTTCATTGTTGCTGCAGCACCGCGATGAATAGGCCACGCATAGTTAGGACTCCCGAGGAGCAGCGTGAATACTAGGAGCGGCAAAGGGAAAAGAAACGGCAATACGACCAGCGGCGGCGTGCTGCGACCGGCGGCGGCATTTCGTATAGTGCAGTAGGCAATCGTTGCAGGTGATACCACAGCTTCGCTGACCAACCACCTTCACAGCGTGGATTGGAGCCCCAACCTTTTTTTTTTCCTAAGTTTAGTGTTTCTTAATTGAAACGGAGGATAGTGGGGGGTCGGCCACACCACTGGTCATCGTCAGCGTCCACATGCTCGTCTCTCGGTGCCTCCACCTTCTTTTTCTTTTCCTTGCGCGGTGTAATCATGTGTTCTTCGTTTTTCTGCTCGTCTGCTGCAGGTTCATCACGGGCAACTCTCGACGAGGAGCATCACTGTTGTGGACGACCTGGTCCCCAAGATATCCAACTTTGGCTTGGCGAGATACACTCCGCTGGGCAAGGTGGGCATCTCTCGGCTCCAACCAGCGCCTCCTCTACAGTGTAAAGGCCCGTTCACATCTGCGACCTCTTAAAACTTGGTTCCTTAAAACTGCCCACAACCAGCGGACACACTGACGCCATCTATTGGGTAGCAATGTAAACTTGGCGGTCCGGCACATTTTTTATTTCTCTCGCGCATTATCCTTCCTTTTCATGGCTCGAAAAACTTTTGTCAATGTTATAAACGAGCCTTTCTTATGGCTCTTGGGAAATGCAGTTCCAGGGTCACCGCATAGATGAGCGCCACAATGTCAGCGTGTTCCCTCGTCCTGAAATTTAAGAAGTTTTAACAGATCTCGTCTATCTTGGTCGTATTCGGTTGCAAGAGTGTGAACGGGCCTTAGCGCCCTGGCGGAAAGTCCGAAGGGCACGTTCATGCCCTCTCCTAACCTCCCCTCGCTCGATGCGCCTTGCCGAAGGGCGCCGCTCAGTATCTTATCTCTCTCCGTCGACGCCGTCAACGCCGTGCAGGCTTAGCTGGCCGTGCTGGCTGTGTGGAGCCTCGGGGCGAGATCGTTGTTTGTTTATACGAAAATGTAGAAAAGAGCATGGGCTTTTGTGTTACATGGAGGGTATTTGGGTAGGGATTAATATTAGTTGTCTACTACTCGCAAAGAACTATACTCTGTTCACCCTTAAGCTGAGACTGAAAGCTCCGCCTTTCGCATGAGCTCGCTGGCTTCCGCAGCGCTTTAGGTTGTGCATGCTTCGCGCGTTCACACTTATGTTAGCTAGAGCAGGAAGCTTCTTGCTGAAGGCGGAGCTTCTGGTCTCAGGTTAAGGGTGAACGGAGTAATGGGGGCCTGCGACCGGGTATGTTGGCCTGCTGGTGGAACAGGGGGAGCGAAAGTGCAAGCTGCAGAACCCAGGGATCCCAGGCTCGATCCCCGCCAACTGTTCGTCCCGACCTGAATGAGCGTCGCACTGGAGAGCGGTTGAGTAATCACTGCTGCGGGATGCACGTTAACCATACCTGCTCCGCTTCAATCATAGAAATGGAGCAAAGCAGCTACGAAAGCGCTGGGAAATGCCTGCTATGCACCCTCGCCTGTGGCGTTATGCTATATACTATTCCGCCACAAGTGTGGGCGAAACCGCAGCTACAATCGCGAGCATGACGCCTCTGGCAATGCTTGCATTTCGCGAGTCGGATGAGCTCATCACTACCCTCTACAGCACCCAAAAGGTGGATTCACCACAGCACAGAAAAAACGTCGTAAACCCCTGCAAAGCAGTGTGGAACGCGCTATGAAAGTGATGATGGAACTTCTCATTTTGACGTGGAAACAAAGCGACAGGCAGCACACTGCACAAAGTTTGTCAAGTCCCTGCCCAAGAACTATGCAGTTACGCAGCTGACATCATGGACTAGAAACCGGTCAGGGCAAAACTGTTTGATTCAAAACCCTTGTCCGAGGAAGTTCATGAATCTAAAGTAATTTGATTGAAATAATCACTTTTCGGAACTCCATTTGCACTGTTAAACTGTTTTTATTTAAGTAACTGCAGCAATGAAATCAAACCACTGCATCAATGTGTTTTTTTTCAGTGTTACGATAAACGTTGATTACAGTTTTTAAATGCTTTCTAACTTATCATTTTCGTTTCCCTCACATACAGTGTAAATTTTATTCCCGATTCACACCTTGCATCTGATGATTTATTTTGAAGAGCACCACACGGAAGAGCCTGAAAAGCTGCGCGAGCGGCATCGTGTGCTCCGCTGGCTTGGATCACTAGAATAGGATGCGTGCGCCGCCTGGTGTCGCAGGCGAAGAGCCGGACAGCCCGGTCCGGGTGGGCAATAGCGGGATCTGACAGGCATTACCCAAGAGGAGGCGCTGCTCCAATGCTGTCTCAGCGAGTTCCGAAAGTTGACTTTCGAGGTGCTAGCGCACAAACGTGCACATTGGTTTAGTCCTGCAAATTGTCTCGTTCTGGATCTAGAGACATAGACCGTACACCCAAAAAGTGCCACAGCAGCCATTCATTTCCTATTTTACTTGTTGGGTTGTTTGCAAAATATTAACGAATGAAAGGCCTCTTTTTAAGCTTATTCTTAGATGAAACCAGTCCGAAGCAAAACTTCCGCGGTTGATGCGAAACAGCATGGCGCCAATACGAATGCATTTCAGGAGTAGTACATACCATAGTTTGGGACATGCCAGAAAGTGTGATACTTCTTTTTCATTTAATAAATAGTACATTTTTAGCATGTTGAAGTACTTCGTGACAGCTCGGACCTTGAATATGTACAGATCAGTTGTCCATTTGTTTTAATGCGAATAGCATTCTTTGGATACTTCACGCACTTTTCGTCTATGTATCTATCTATCTATCTATCTATCTGGCTATCTCACCTCTTACGCCGCGGGTCGATAAATAAATAAAAAAGACCGGCGCCGGCGGGATTCGAACCGTTGACCCTTTGATCAGCAGGCAGACGCGCTAACCACAGAGCTATGAAGGCAGTCATTCAAAGCACTCTAAAAACTTGTTTATATCTTTACCATCGCGCGCGTTCCATGCACGAGGGCTCATTCCGCTCTCGTGAGGCTTAGCACGAGAGCGGAATGAGCCTCGTGCATGGAACGCGCGCGCACCGGTAGCTGTGACAGCGCTGTAAAGCGCGTCCTATGGTAAAGATATAAACAACCGTTTAGAGTACCGTTAGTTGAGACTAGCTGAGACGCCAGAAAGTCTGGTCGGTACCATTTTGAGTGTTTGTGCGTATGGCGCGTGCTTTGCTCGCCTTCCTAAGTGACACAAACGCACGTGCTGGGCTGCGGAGATCGTGCGCAGGGCTGTGAAAGTGTCAACAAATTTAGAATCGCCTCAAGAGTGGGCTGGCGTATCTAGAGTGTGCCGGCCACCTGACGAACGCGCATAACTCCGCACCGTTTGATGCTGTTCGCATTAACGTAGATAATCATTCCCAAAGGATGGGTTCTGCTGATTTTTATTTTCGGCATCGTTCTAATTACTTTTCCTTTCTGTGGCAATCTAACAGTTTTATGCCAGACTGCACCTTTTTTGAGATTTGCGCTTAGGCAGTTTACATTGCATATTCAGTAGGTAAGAGCACTGACATTCTTGGAATTCTTTTTCTTTATCTTGGACATTCTGCAGCCTGCAAGTTCAAACTTACTTTGAAGCTGCGCATGCAGAGCAGCATGTCAGTTGACTCGAGTTTTATAAGGGACGTCTAATATGTGCACTTTCACAACTATATCCATTACTATAATCTAATACTTCTTCCTCTTCGTGTGCCTCGACTATCCTAAGTATCACGCACCAACTAGCTCAACATGAGCCCGTACCCCCATCCACAGAAAGCTGCGTGTTGTCACTGTGGCATCGCGTCGCTTTTCTCTCTCTGCAGAAACTGGACTTTGCACGATGGTTGGCGCCCGAGTCCGTCAAGACGGGCAGTCACACGGCCAAGAGCGACGTGTGAGTGAAGCGCACGATGCGACCTCTTCGTTATGGTGCACAAAACACTGTCTCCGACTCGTGCGTGTACCCCGTCCTTCTTCGTGGTCCCTCGATTTCCGCCAAATGGCGTCACGCACGCTGTCGTGTTGTTGTCTGCTATGATTTTTTTTGTGGCACAGCAGCAGAAGTGCATACGGCCGAGCCCCATTTCGCCGTATGCACCTCTGCTGACAATCCACAGATGCTTCGACAGCCAGGAGTCGGGATGCTGCAACGATGGTAACACTTGCATTCGCAGATTATATTCGCCGGAACTTCCACGACCAGCCGCCAGGATCGCAACGTCCGACATCGCGACACACGGGGCTCTTGCGACGTAATCTGTTGCCACTTTGGGACAACTTTTTGTGTATGGGCGGGACGGTATGCTAAACACACGAGTCGAAGACGCGTTTCGAGGCACTGTAGCTTCGTTTGCGACACCTCGCGTGGTGTGGTAAAAGAAGATTCCATGAATTCCCGTCCATCGTTCCAGGTGGTCCTATGGAGTGCTTCTGTGGGAGGTCTTTACTTTGGGTAAGCCTCCGTCGTCCCTTCCACTGCAGGGACAGTTTGCGCTTTCCTGCACGTTTCTGAGCGTGGCACGCTTCGTGCAGCGAGCTATTTGACCTCCTGAAATCCTGTTTCACTTTCAAACATGAACTGCCTTCTTTTTTTTTTACGTGCAATATTATTGTGATTGGTATCACAACCCGACTTTTTGGAAATAGTGAACTGTTCAACTAACAAAAATATTTTTGCCATTTTCACATTTTTTAAAAAAATAGCCTTTCATATATATATATTTTTTTTTTACAAGAGATTTTAGTGCATTACAGATAAGGGTTTTAGTTGTTTGTGGGCACTGTGGAAAAATAAAGTATGATTATTAACTATAACTAAGTAGTATTAACCTAACTATAAATTTTAAAGAAGTCTCCAGTGACTCTTACTATCTATACCATATTAAAATTCCCGCCCTGAAATCTAGTTATTTCGTAATCAAATATTTAACAAAATCTGACTGAGATAAATCCAGTCAATTACGCAGGGCACACCGGGGAATTCTCTGAAATCAACTTTTTGTTTACTCACAATTTCCGTCCTCTAATTTGATTGTTTATATCTGTAATATTTCTGATGCGCAACAAACAGAATTGAGCGAAGAACAACTTCAGATACAATCATCGGCTGTTCGCCAATAACTATAATTTATAGATTGATATGTGACCATGGTTAAGAACCGGTGTAAGAATCGGTGAATGGAATTGAATGCAGGCAAAATGTAAGCATATGCGATTTTCTAGGAAATTTTTAAGTGTACCTTGTCAACAAGTGTATGTGTTGGACAAATAATTTTTATTAGAAAGTGTGTCTGTGCATTCGCTACTTTGGTATTATTTTCTTCGAGATTTTGGCGTGGATATGCATGCTGATTACTTTCCAACAGAACGTTGGACTTTCTCAAAAGAAATTTCTAGACATTCTAACAAAGCACTGAGGACCACTTTGTACTTTACATTTATTTGATCAACTCTAGAATATGCTTGTATTGTATAGAACCCTCTTATAAACATGCCAATTGACAAGATAGAAGAAATACGAAATCCAAGTGCTCTAGTATTCGTTTCAAATAACTACTAGAGTGTATCAAGGAGACGGACAGGTTCTTCAAATCGACCGCAAGAATCGGTTTCTTAACCTATCGTGCTACGATTTTGTGCAGCGTTGGCCACAGGTGGTGCATTTTTTCTATAGCATTTGCAAAGAGCGAGCTTACCTGAGGAAAAAGTAAAAAAAGAAAAAGGCTTAGCTCCTATGGAAACGCTGCGAAGTCCGCCGATCTTCAAACCATAGGGCGCCCTATGGTTTGAAGACCGGTGGCTTCGCTGCATTTCTATAGGACCGCCTAATAGCGCCCATTCCATTTCTATCTTTTACAGTACATTTATATGTAACTGATGACCGAACAAGCGCCATCCCCCATTTTTTCGCGATTATTTCTAAATTTGAGTGGGCGCTGTATTTTACGGTAAGCTTCATTTTTCCTCAGGCAAGCTTGCTCTTTGCCACTATAGAAAATGCACCACCTCTGGCCAACTCTGTACAGAATCGGAACGCGGTAGGTTAAGAAACCGAATTTTGTGGTCGATTTAAAGAGCCTGGCGCTCCTGATACACCCAGTATCATCCACGTCAAATTGTTTTAATATAAAAGACAAACTGAATTGGCTGTTACTAGCTATCTGACGAAAAAACCTCAGGCTGAAATTTTTGTGTTTTTTTCCACAGCCATAGGATAATTCAGAAGAACTACCTGATGATGCCGAAATATCTAGCTCGAAGACTAGATCACCTGTTCAAAGTTGAAATGCTATCACACTGTCACTCATCATTGTTTGTTCATACTGCGAGAGACTGGAGCTGCTTGTCTTCCTCGCTATTTCCTGTGTCACATATACACCATGCTAATTTCCAACTCCATCTACCCCTCTTTCTGCTAAAATGCCCTAAAGGGTGCAGCAGGATCAAGTGAAAATAAATGAATAAATATAACTTGCCTGGTTACATGCCAGAAAATCTGGTACTCTTTTTTCATCAATCAGAATCTGCGTATTTTGCTGGAAGCGGGACAGCAACCACAAACCATGCGAGCAGATCGGCTTTCCACTAAACTTTTCCTAACCAATTTTCCATGGCTTCTTACTGAGCCCAAAGATTTGAAACATAGATATGGTCACTTATCTGGCCACACCAAACTTTCCCAACGTGTTGTGGCCAAAACATGAAACCGAGGAATGCAAGGTTTTGCTGGGGTTGCCAACACTATAGCCAGATAAGAAGCATCGGACAAGCTCCTCCCACAGAATGCCCTTGCCACTGTTTCCAGTTTAGCAGAGTTAATGCTGGAGAGGAGGAAAGCACTTGTCATGGCGAGCAGCAAGCCTTGAGGGAGGGGCTTCTGCTATCCTACAGCAAGCCTTGTGGGAGGGGCTTCTCCTGCTACCCTAAACCCGCAGTAGAGTATAACCGCGTCGACGACTTCTCTACAAAAGGCGGCTTTGCCCTCTTTCCAAGCGTAGCAGAAAGCTGCAAGCTCGGTCTTGTTCTGAACCTCGGTTTGGCCGACGTGACCGTGCCCCTCGGTCTTGCAGGCGGCACTCCCTACGTGAACCTCAAGACGGCCGAAGTGGCCGAGCGGGTGACAAGGGGTCTGCGGCTGTCCCAGCCAAAAGGAGTCCGCGAAAACATGTGAGCACTCCCCATCTGCTCTTACCGCCCAACCAAACGCTAAGTTTTACCGCTGGTTTACGCTTTGAGGCTAATCCAGACATTTGCATTCGAGTGTGAGCGACCAAGTCACGACTCCCTGCGCTTCGCTGTGACGCATTTCACGGACATCAGTCGCCATAGCAACCGTCTCGTCACATGCATCCGTAAACGGTCGCAGCGCAGCCGACCATACCCAAACGCAAATGTCCGAATCAGCCTTTAGGTTTCTGTATCAGTGGTTTGGTTTCACAACGCGTACATAATCAAGCTATCTGCCCGAATTTGCGAATAATTCAGAAAAAAGCATTGCGTTCTTACCCTTTCAGCGAAGTCATCTTCGAACTGAAGTTGGTAATTTAGCTTCGATTTCAACAGCTAATGTTTAATTAAGCAAAACAAAAATTATGCGTTTGTAATTAACGCCTTGTGGCTTCGAGTGATTCTGCAATTATTTAGCGGCACTTGTTTTATGTGGCGGTTGTAAGCCAGAAACTTGCGATAAATGGCAAAGCAGTACGTGACAGCTCGGACGTTGAACGCGTTCAAACCGGCTGCCTATTTCAAGCGTGTGTGAACGTTGCAAACAGTTAAACTGAAGAAGCAGCATGCGTTCCTTTGAGGGCACAGCAAATGATCACTTGTAGTTTTCTTCCCTAGTCAGCTAACAGTAGTGCTGTTTACTCAGTCACAACTCAATATATGGAACACAGGAGAAAAGAAGAAAGAAGATGATACAAATCAAAAGGGAACATGTCCATGGCATGAGACCTCGTTCCCTTTTGGTTTTGTATTATCATCTTTCTTCCTTCTCTGTGTTCTATATATTGTGTTGCGAATCAGTGCTCGTCCGGCCTGTTTTCTTCTACTGCGTCTTTGTATCCTGTGCGCCATTTATCACCATGTTCCATGCATACTAGCTCGCCCAACTCGCCACCTCACTTTATTTACTCAGTGATTGTATTTTTGACACCAAACTATATCTCACTAGTTGCGCACAGAGCTACCAAAGGTACAGGGCGGAGTTGAACCTAAGCAGTTGGAGAGGAGGGGAAGGAGGAACTTCCCTCTTACCCAAACCCTCTTTTGTGTGTCTCAGACGTCAGCTTTGACCCTCTCGGAGATTAGCCTGTCGGTCAGAATTCCCACAAAAGTGGTTTTCCTCTCTCTCCTGCCTGTGGCTTTCCCAGCCCTGCACTCAACAGGTGAGATAGAGTATAGGAAAGCTTTATTTTCTGGCAATTTATCCACATTTCTGGATAGATGCAGGTTAATAACGATTGTCACAGTACTCAATTAACTCCACATCTAGGGATCTTCGTGAGTCTTTCACCGTGCTAGACTCACGAATTAATGAAAGGGTTACGCACAGT
Source organism: Ixodes ricinus (assembly GCA_037355805.1). NCBI lineage: Eukaryota > Metazoa > Arthropoda > Arachnida > Ixodida > Ixodidae > Ixodes > Ixodes ricinus. Next base: position 98,928 of record JAZHYW010008622.1, on the reverse strand, counting down.
AGTAGGAGCAAAGCCGACGCTGGGCAAATGTTTCATATTGGTGGCCATTCTTCATCTTTGCTTTCTAGGTACCAGTTGATGCTTCAATGTTGGGAGCTTGACAGGGATGAAAGACCCACTTTTGAGCAGCTGCTCGGCTCTCTTCAAGAGATGCTGTGTGGAGAGGTGAGCAGTTCTTCGCATTGTGCTGCACCACGTGGATTTCAAGTGTTGCCTTTAGTGCATGGTGTTTGCTCTGGCAACTATAAGCCAGATGTTTCAGCACCAAGAGTGTTTTGTTTCAGACACTTTGCTGATATAGCCATGCAAAGTGCCTAAGTTCAATGGAGCACTGGGGTAGGGAGGTAGTTTAGGCAATAGAATGTTTGAAATGCATTTGGTCAAATGGACAGATGTGAACAAGTCTCTCGAAAGTATACTCTGTTTTTCTTTAAGTGTAAGCGTAGAAGAAGTTTTGAGAGTGGGCTTTAGGATTTCGGCGTTTCTTCCAGGTACGCTTGCTCGTGCAGTCAAAGCCACTGTCTCGGGGCCAAATGCTCGCGCTTGTAGCGTCGGCTGCTTCTCGACTTAAGCCAAAAGGGAGGATTGCTACGATTATAGTGGGACCCTGAAATCTTTTTTTTATACCATATATATTTTATGAAATGAGAAGGGGTAAAAATTTGGATTTATTTTTCTAACTGAAGTTCAGAGAAATAAGGATTTTTTCCCTATCAAGGTTTGGAAGCTCAATTTTTTTTGTTGTTGTTGTTTGAAGTAAATGAAAACAAACTACCGTAAAATCCCATAAGGGCGCCCTCCCCGAGATATTGCTCAACCCAGTTTTTTTTTTGCTAAATATCTATGACATAAAATTTCGAAACATCGCCCAACCCCTGTTCCCGTCAAACATCACGCAGCGTCCGACGGGAATCACGTCAACAGCGCGATCTGCGTACCGCTACACGTGACAAGGAAGTCCATAGCAGGTTCCCGCGTTTTTTCTCTGCGATCTGTGCACGTGATATTGGTTCCTGTGACATGCGAGTTGTCCCCGTATGTTTATTGCACCAAAAACGCAAATCTGCTGCATCTGCGATCTGCGGTATCGGTTACCATTACATGCGAGTTTGTGACTGGTTTCCGCGTGTCCTTCTGCGCCGTGTAAAGCGAATCCGCTGTGTCCGCAATCTGCGATATCTTTTACCGTGCCACAGGAGTTTGTAGTGAATTCCCGTATGCTTATCGCATCATGAAACGCAAATTTGCCGTAAGGATGCCCACCCAAAATGAAGAGATAAATGGTGAAAAACATGGGGTGGGCTATCTTTCGGGATGCAACAGCAAAACTTTATGAAAAAGGTGATAGATAAACACCGGACATCCGCTACAAACCGTGTGAAAGGGGGACTGATAGATTGGCGGTATCTGTCCCCGTTTACATGGTTTGTAGCTGATGGCCCGGTGCTTTATCGCATCTCTTTATAAAGTTTTGCTGTTGCATCCCTAAAGATAGCCCAACCCATGTTTTTCACCATTTATCTTTTCATTTTGCTGGGCGTCCTTACGGGATTTCGCGGCATACTGTCGAGACCGGGTATAACGGGTCGGTTATAACGAAATAGCGGCTACAGCGAAACAATTACGATTTCCCATTCCCTTTGCACTTCGTTATAACCGAAGTCGGTTATAATCAAAATAGCGGATATAGCGAAGTAATTTCCGATTCCCGTTAACTTCGTTATAGCCAGTCTCGACAGTATGTATTTTTTTAGCAGAGGAGATTTACACACTGAAGAGTTCTTATTAATGCATCAGAATTTCAGAGTTTGTGGCACGAATATGGTCCCAACATCGTCTGTACGGGTTTTTTTTTTTAACAGTTAAGAGAAAATTACATTAATAGACCCTTTCCAAAATTCAGTTCTGGCCACTTTGATCGCTATCATCATCTGAAAATGGCATATGTGCCGCACTTAATAGCGCCTTATGTTTACTGATGAAGGAAGACGTGGAAGATGCTCCTGCTGATGGTTCGAGGCCTACCGCATGTTACTCTGATTCTAAGCACCCCTTTTTTCACACCCGCGATGTTCAAAGAGGGGGGGTGTTTAGATTCGGAACATGCTTACATTCGCATGCAAACTTTTTTTCAGGTGTTAATGCTTGAAAGTAGGGGGGTGCTTAGAATCGCGAAAATACGTACCGTATTTGCACTCGCACAATGAACGCACTCGCATAATGAACGCACTCTAAGTCGGCTCCTCAAGGATTTCACAGACTTTTTTCCCCTCGCGTACAACGCACCCCTAGCTGGGACGTCAAAATTTTGACCCCCTTTCATCACGACGCGCAAAATAGGCACGCGAAAATGAACGCACTTTTCTATCCTGGTGTGCGGTAGCGGCAGGTCGCGAATGCATATGCAGACGAAGAAGGCGGGCTGAAACGCCTTGTGAAACGCGTCAAAAAAAAAAAGATCCAACAAAAAAGCAAAAAAAAACAAAAGAACATGAATTTTTTTTTTTGCACTAGCGCAAGATTGTATTTCGGGTTGCGCGCCGCGCGCACCTGGGGTTACAGGAAGAGAAGCGGAGAAGGCCCTCGCCTAAGCACTGTGAAGACGAAACAAAACAACTTGCTAAAGGCAACAAAAGGCAAACTACACAAAACCAAGAAAAAAAAAGCAAAAAAATTTTGCACAGCGCAGGTTGGTCGCGAGTTGCGCGCGTGCGCGCAAAAGAAGATAGGAAAGAGAAGGCGGTGAAGCCATCGCCTAACCAAGAAACAACTTGCCGAAAGACGGCAAAAAAAAAAAAATCCACGGAATTAAGAGAAAAGAAAAAAAGCATAAAGAGAGGAGCTCTTTTTCTTTTTTCGGCACGACGCGGATTTGGTTCCAGGGTGGCGCGCCCGCGCGCAAGGCGACAAGGAGATATAGAGAAAGAAAAGCAGAGAAGCCCAGATGCAGCGAGGCCGCGAAAGCATGGGCAGCGCGGAGCAAACAAAACAACTTGCGAAAGGCGAAAAAAAAAAACAACAACACCACACAGAAGCAGAGAAAAACATGGAGAGGGGCATTTTCTCTTTTTTTTTTGCGCATCCCAGCTTGGCTTTGGAGCTCTCGCGCCGCGCAAAGAGATAAGTTACGTCGATTTTTGCGGGATAAAAGGTCCGTTCATTATGCTAGAGTAAATAGGGACTCAACAACTTTTACCTCGCGTAATGAGCACAGCACCCCCCCAACTTTGCCTCGATTTTTCAAGAAAAAAAGTGCGTTCATTATGCGAGTAAATACGGTCGCTATACATTTGAGACGTTAGCACGATGCGAAGCAGGAATTGAATGCAAGAGCTGCATAAGCGTTCATTTCTAACTCGGGTTCAGACAATCTGTAAGTACCACGCAATCGTTTCAAAGCCCCTTGATGTGTAGAACTTTATCAAGGCGCTATGTGGCTGTCAGTTCGACTGGTTGCGTCTTCTTGCCATCGACACTGCAGCGAGAAGAACTACAGCTAAGCGCACATTCCGCTGCTGATTGCAAGTGACTGTGCCCGATACAACACTGCAAAGCCAGAGGTTCATTGCCACCATTAGTATAGTAAAATTAAACTGTCATCTGAGCCACCAGATGGCACTGAATTTCGGGAAGGGTCTATTAGTGGTGTAACTGTTTCATAATTAAACAGTTGAGATTTAGGAGGTCAAGCAGCCTGCTGCTGCTGATGTGAGTACCTTTTTTCTTCTGCTGTACGTTTCTGCTTATACATAAAATATGCAGTGCAAAAGGACAAGGACTCCTAGAAAAAGACAGATTTTGAGGTCGGGGCTCGAATAAAAGAATATGAAATAATGGTCCCCCTGCCCGCTCCCGCGTGAGCACTGCGAGGCTTAAAGCCAATTCAAATAAAAATGAATTGGATCTTGCGTATCAAGTGGTAATTTGTAGGAAAAAGCCAATTGGGGACCTACTATTACTGAAAAAAAATTCCGGGCGCGCCGCCAAGCGAACGGTCCCGGAAGGGACCCGCTGGGGAAGAGGACCCGGGGCCCCGACCGCCGTCCGATCCTGTACGGGACGAGAGGGTAAGGAGGAGTGTGGCAAAAGTGGGTCGGCGACACGCAAGGCACCAAAGACAGAACCGGACGCAGTCCCGCCGCCGGTGACCACAGCACTGTACATCTCTCGGCTCCCCTTGGAGGCCTAGAAAAAGACAGGACAACCACTGTCTTGTCTTCTCCTTGTGCTGGTCCTGGTCCTCTTGCGCTGTATGTGTTTCATTATATGTGACCAACTAGCCCGCCAGTTGATTTGGATGCTGTTTGTCCTTTGAGGTAATGCTGATGAGAGTTTTGTGCACAATGATTTTCCTGTACGGCACCAGCTGAAATGTAGAACATGCTCTTTGATGCACCTAAGCTCTCGCCTCTCGCTGCGGTTCCTCCTGCAGATACCCGTGAAGTTCTCTCACACTCCGGGCTACACATAACGAGCGGTTTGACCCCTGGCCGACGAGACGTGATCAGTCCGGCGACCAAGCTCACTCGCCAGTCATCCAAGCAGCCTCCAGAACCCCGGTCACTGCGTCAAACGCATTGTAGCGCGAATCTGCTTCAGCGGACGTATGGAAAGGTGGCAAATCTTTCCTGTAAAGTTGGTGCTAGAGCCGCCGGATGTTCTCAGAGAACCGCAATTCATGTCTGCTGCTGCCGTAGGCGGCTGTCCGATTGGTTACCGGCGCATGTACCTAGAGTCACTGAATGTTTCAGAGTACCGAAACTATGAGAGGCTTTGTCTGGTAAACCATGTTGCAGCACTGAGATCGATGGCCACAGTATGGTGGCCCCTGTGTGGGATCAAATCAAACCATGTTGCACTTTGTGTTTGTGTGCATTCTCTTTGTCTGCAGGCCTGCTAGTACCACTCTTTTACTGATGTTTTTTCTTTTGCTCTGAGCAGTTGTATCTTACCTCTGGCTCCTTGAGGCCCAAGGGTCACCCAAGTCAAGGCCTAGCATTTTAGGCCATGTGTTTTAGGCATATAGCATTCTAGGCTTAGCATTTTAGGCCTAGTATTATGAGCCTAGCCTTCTAGGCCTAGTGTTTTAGACTTGGCTTGTTAGGCATAGTGTATGGGACACAGCACCAGGTGCAACCAAGGTTTCTGCCGGAATTCTTCTTTGAAGACTAGATTACAGGCTACTTGACGTAGAGAACCTTAGCAAGCATTAATGTACCTTCTATCTTCTGTCCAGTTGTAATTCATTACATAGACTGTGGCACTCCCGTGTACAGGTGCTCCCCCCCAAAATTTACGAGGTTTTGGAAAAAATGGTTATGGAAAACTTGGTGGCCGACCGAGCTCTCGAATACATGGAGCTCTATGGCGTCAGTTACTGAAAACGGAAAAATGGGCCCCATTCTTCCCATTGAAAATTTTAGGAAGTCACATATAACTTTTGAATAAGATAATGTTTTGTGCTGAAACTTTATGTATCTGGTTTGGATCTCTACCACTACTTTTGGGCGGAGAATGAGTGTTCAGCGATGCTTAGTTTATTTTTGTGGTTCAGAAAAACTTAGTAAATTTTAGGGGTGGGGGAACACTGCATATCTTTACCATATGTTTTTTTATTTTGTTTTTCTGGCATCTATATGACCTACATCTGCCACCGAAATCTGCCATTCAGAAAGCTTGATTGGCTCGACACTTCTGGAACACTCAGTGACTCTACCTGTACATATGCTGGCTGAGTCGATCAGTCTTGCCATATAGTATTGACTGTAATGGTTGGCTGTAAATGCGACCCCTGGCAAACCGCCTCTAACTTTATGACGGTAAATGAGCTTGCAGTCTGTTCATCTTCAGGCATGTTTATGGGCGCCTAACTCTAAATCTAGTTGCAACAGTATACCATCTGCACTCAAAGTTACTGATGTTCAGCCTATCGACTAACGATCCGCAAATCTGCAAATCTGTGGTGTTTTCAATCATAGCAAGTCACTGTTACTGACTTGCTGGCATTTCTAACTTTTTACAATGTACAATGACTGACGCATACAGAATGTTTTAAATTGCGCGTGAGCTTGTGCCAAGGAACTGCGTAGAGCTGTTTCATTACAGCTCCGGTTCCGTCAAGTGTCAGTCAGCGGAGGCCGAGACGTTCTGGTACTCTATGGACATCCTGTGACTCTAGTTGCTGTTACACTGCCTCTCTCTTTTATTTCTTTTTTATTTTTGCTTGACACTCATTGAAACTCAAGACTCTCTTGCTGGATCTTATTTGAGCCGGTTGTACACAAAGAAGAATCTCATGTTTTTCATTCAAACTAACTTCATAATTGTGTCGTGGGTGGTGAGACACCATTTTTGTAACTCCTCTTGAATGCTGTGACGGTAAATAGTGGGCGCATAATTGCTTAGTTTATATCAGCGTAGTCATTTTCGTAGACTTAGTTTTTATATTCTGAGAAAGTGTCCGGTGAAAAGCGAGTTTAGAAGAGTTGCCGATTACCTTAGGTCATTTCGTCTGCACCAGACCAGAAATGAATGTTTCACACGACTGGCCCATGACACAGAAAGAAGGAAACCAGGACAAGAAACTGAAACAGCAGCTTTTTGTCCTGGTTCACTCCTTTTTGTATAAGCTAAAAGGGAAATAAGAGCCTTATTACTACAGTCTTATTTTTATACATGGGTTGCGCTGACGTCACATCGCATACTTTTGACCACCATGTAAGAGGAGGAGAGGGAAGCTGCTTTTGTAAGAATTTTGAGTGATGGGTTAATCTCTTAAAATCTTCTGGGAGGAGAATAGCGACGTCTGTGCAAATCCGGGAGGCACAAGAGAGGATTCTGATAAGAGGGGAGCTCCCTCTTCCCCTCTTCTCTGGTGGTCATTGGAGCGCTCTTTGAATGACGTCACGTGTAACCCATGTATAGTTAGCAGACAGCTGCTAAGGTAGCTACGGGTGTACTGGCAGATTCCTGAGCCTTTGCTGATTTTTAAAGGTGGCAGAGGGACCGAAGTTAAAAATGATTAGACTGAACTGGGTCGTCTTGCCTACATCAATCAAAAATGGAGTGTTCCACATAACTTTCTGTTCGCAAATAACTGCCATGGCAGCATCAATAGAACTGGCCTGTTCCCAAAACCTGACTAGTAACTTTTGATCACAATAGTTTTCCTCTTATGCGTTAGGCAGTCATCAGGAGACAGTTCTATTTCTAAGTTTTTCCGAAATGGAAACCGGTTGCTATTGACATAGCACAGTGTTGCTTCCAGGTCTTGCCCAACTGACGTGTTAATCTAGAGCAGCTCGGACATTGTCGACAAAGTGGTCTAATGAAGTAGCTCAGAGCAGCTGAAGTCACTAAATCCTGGGAAAGTAGCTACAAGGTAACCATTTTCGTCTTTCGAAGTAGCACAATTGCTCCAGTCAGAGTGAGCCAGTCAAAGATTGCAGGCATGGGTTGTTTCACAAAAACATTTTTCGTACTCTGACATTTTGTTAACTCTACAATCGATTGTGTTATCCAGCACCGATAATTCTTTGTTGATCTCTAACTACGGGGCTTAAATCATAAGCATTTTATGTCTAATTTGATGTGAGAAGTGGTTTCCTGAAGGAAAAGAAAATCGTGCAAACAAATGCAATGCCGCCCTATGCGGTTCTGGTGCTTGGCAGGGGATGTTGGGGGTATTTCTAAATAAGTTATGCAAAATGCACAAAGGATTACATAATTTTAAGAGATTCAGAAGTTGATTGCATGTACAATGTTGAAATTGACAAGGGACGCTTTCTGCACAATGATGCCTCACCACAATCTGCGCGCAGCTGTTTAAGAAGGATCGCCTCTATGGTTGCCATGGCAACAGGTGCCTAGCTCTCAACCAATAGCAAGCAGGGAAGGCAGCTGCACTACTTTCCCGAGATAGAGTGACTTTGATAGCTTTGAGGAATGGCATCTGCACCTAAACTTTTTACCGGGTCTAAGATGCACGCGACATTTACGGAAACTTTTCTGCCCACGGGGCTTATCCCGGAATAGTAGGCTCCTTAGCTTTGTGTTTCGGCTCAGGGAAGTAATTCGGTGCCTCGTCAATTTGGAATGTCATTTGAAGAACTATGGAAAACTCTTTTAAAAACTTGCTTTTGTTGTTCGTGTAGATGTCGCCAAAAAACAGCAAAACGGTTGCATGTGGCTAACGGGATCTGCCATCCCCTCGTTTTGTCGTGCTACCTTTTGTTGCTTACCCGGTGTATGAGTACTGAAGTGGCATGCTTCATTCACAGTGTAATATTTCCCTGCTCAATATGATGCATCATTTCTGTGGAAGCTTTTTTCATGTAGGTTGCAATATAATACTTACCATATATTGCTGTGTAAATGTCGACTCCAAATATAGGCCTAACCCCCCCCCCCAATTATGACCAATTAAATTGTTTTCTTTTTGTTAAGTTTTTCTTTTTACTTATTTTTGGGATACCCTAATTTGAGATACCCATTTCTGAATTGATTGACTTATATGCGGCAATATATGGTACTTACTGACATGAATGGCCATAGAGAATGAAACTCTACTCGAGAAATCCCGTGACTCAGCATTAACTGATAGAAAAGATTGAATATCTAAAGAAGCAGATGTCAATGGTGTTTTATATTCAGAAATTAAATAAACTACATGGCTGTGCTAGAGAAACGTTTTCTAGCTCTTTGTTTCCATAATTATAATTTGGAGATTGTACAGCTATTTCTGGAGTGCATGAGGCACTGGACAAAGGTTCATGCTAGTTAAAAAATGTTTCTCATCCATTTAGTTCATGTACAAAACATGGCAGTATTGCTTCTTATTTAAGTCATGCTTCCTTATTGGAACACAAGAAAAACTATGGTTGTTTAAATATTTGAGTTAACAGTGTGAAAGGCATTGAGTTGTTTTTATTACTGACACGAATGATGCATTGTAATTTTAGTTGATGTTTGGAAATATGTCCGGTTATATATATGGCGCCACCATTCCTGGCATGCATCTGATTGAAGTGACTCCTCGATCACAACTGAGATTTCGATACGTCATTTTTATTGTTGCATTCCACTTTCTCTTCTCCTTTACTGAAGAGCAGCTGCCTTTTTTTTTTATTGTCTCATGTGCATGCCATGACCAGGTGCAAAATCAAAATGTTTGCTTGTCTTGTTGTGTCCATTGGTCGCGCGCCCCGTCCAATGCTTTCATTGACGTGTTTTATCCGCAATTATTGTCTCGGCATTTTTATACCGTCGACACACGTCAGACATTCCATCTTGCTATTGCAAATAAAAAGTTATATCAAGACGTAAGGCTAGTGTGTTTCCTCTGAATCCCGGACAAAAGTTCACTGGGCAAAAGCTTACCGGACAGAAGCTTACCAGACAAAACTCACCGGACAAAAAGCTCACCCATTTTTTCACAGACCCAGACAAAAGCTCACCAGGAGAAAATTTCATGTTGGTCTTAACACGAGTGCGGACAACTTGAGGTGCATGCGTGCGACACTAAAATGCAATGATAAATTAAATCTGACAGGCACATGGTTTGTTGATTAGAGTAGAAACAAGTTTATTTATCGATTTTTTAGAAGCAAATGCAGTCTCCTACTAGCTCCAGCAGTCTTGGTAGATCTCGGTGTACCTGGAACCCCTCGCAAATATTTTACAGCGGAGCTGTTAAGTGCTAGTTTCCCCAGGATCGTGTCCGTTACCAAACAAATGTCGACACCCGTGGTCGACGCAACACTCTGGTTGCCGCCGTCGCTCATAGATGGCGGCAACATTTCTTCGGGGGAAGAAGAGCGGGAACGGAACGAGGGGCAATGTGCGCAGCAGTGCGAATGCTTCTGCAACCGCCGCGAGGCCGCTATCGCCTAAAGTTCCACTGCATTGAGCGCTTCAGATTCCCTTGCGAAAGAAGAGCAGATCACTCGCCTGGAAAGCCACCGCCGAGAACAGAAGCTACAGCTCTGCTGCTCTTCCTTCTTCACCAGAGTGGAAAGGCTGAAAGCTTTTTCAGGTGATTCTGCAGGCACAGAGTGGATTTTCGCATCCGCTTCACTGGGGGCTTACCTCTCCGGGCTTGTGTCAAGTGCCGTGGCAACGAGCACCGGATTTTGCTGTTAAGCAAAATCAGGCGCTCGTTGCCACGCCTGATTTTGCTGATTCCAGGCCCATCCAAGCGTCTGGAATCAGCCTCCAGACACTTGAATGGGCATAGCCAACAAGCTTTTGGAACCCGGTATTTGATCCTTCATAGGTGTTGTTCGTCTGGTCTTTATCTTGAAGAGTGGAGTCGTACATATTCCACCGTTCGGGGAAGCTCCGGTCGTCGTCGGCGCACAGTCAGGCAAAGGGAAGAATTCCCTCTGAATGCCGCTGCAGAAGGAGCAGAAGCATAACGGAGGGGGCCATTGACATAAGGGCAATCAAAGGAGTCCAGCAGGTCGCCAATGTCACCGGTAGACTTTTTCCCTGACGTAGGTTAGTCCTTCGGGCACAAGCTGTGGTGGAAGGAATGCCCGCCTATCCAAATTCCCGCACAGCTTTCTAAATTGGCCATCTGTCTTGTCCAAAAAGCCCAACTCCCATTCCTTCAAAATATTTTAAAAACTCGCAACTCAATGGTTTGTACATTACACTTTTGTTTCAGTTTCCCTTTCACATGACCCTGAGATAATCCTTGATTTCAAATACATTTACAACACACAATGATCGACGGAAAGAATTTTATTTTCTTGGCCATTCACTTCAAATATTACCCTGAACCCCAAGAAAACCCATGCATTAGTAATGAAGAGACATTGTGCCTAACCTTTATGTGAGCATTTAGCGTTAATAAACGCAATGAAAAAGCGAGGTCACCGAAGGGTGACTTTGCTTCTTCAGTCACTCTTCGGGTTCAAAACTTTGGTTCACGAAGTTTCTTGGGCGTGTTACAAGGGTGCTTCTGGCGTATCTTGAGTCAAGCAAGCTTGATCTTATCAGCTCCACTCAGTTTTGGTGACCTAAGTTTTGGTCCCAAATTGTTGCTTTTCTGCCTGTTATGGCTTATCTGTCGACACCTTTGCTATGGGATGGGATACCAGTTCTCCTAAAATGGTGCAATGTCCATCGCGTCCGCACTTTATCCCAGCCTGTGTTTTGCACGGGTAGCAAAAAAAAGAAAAAGGAGGTGAGCTTTTTGGGTTTGTGAAAAACGGGTGAGCTTTTGTCCGGTGAGCTTCTGTCCGGTGAACTTTTGTCCAGTTACCGTTTCCTCTATAGTGTATATGCTTTGGAAAATAAGCTAATCAAGCATACAAAATACAGCAGCTACATGCTGCATCAGTGAAATTTCAGTGCATTGTGCTGCTGTTTCCAACAGGAAAAGGTTTCAAATCGTTTAACATTGACACTTGGATTACATGCTTTTAAGATTTCAAACTGTCTCATTTGTGAATGCATTGTAATTTTTCCTTATTGAGGCCATTCTGTTGATGGGCTGATAGTAAAGGGTTAATGAATGATTGCCAAGGCACAAATTACAATGGAACATAAAGAAAACAGAGTTCTTTCATTGTAAATTAAAGGGGCACTGAAGTCATTTTTGAAAAAGATTGTTAGATCGTTTTTGATCTTATGTTGTTTAAAGTGTGTTAGTTCCCACATATACCAAGTCTTCTATTACAAAAGCCGCGTATTCATCTCTGGGGCAATAGAAAAACATGGACTTTTTTCTCGTGGACTACAATGTGTGGACCAACGAAAGCCCTACAATATTCCGCATGATTTTATTATAACTTGTTTCGAAGAGAGTCTGATAGGTACACATTCGGAAAAGACTCTCTTTTTCTCCGCGGGCTGAAGCCATCGCTTGCAACTCGCCGACATGTGCCCTTCGTCGACCACTTCACTCGGAAAAAATTATTCCCAAAAAGGGCATGTCGCGATCTTTGAACACACTTTTAACGAGGAAATAAGCTACGCACGATTGTGATTTCGGGTTTGTTGGGATGCTTAGAGCATCTAGATTGAGTTGTCACCACAAAAGGACGATCTCAGAATCGACTTCAGTGCCCCTTTAATGTTCCTGCACTAGGGATGTAAGAATAGTGATTTTTTAGCTCGAATCGAATAGTTCCTTTGTATGAATAATTTTGAAACAAAGTGAATACATTGCGGCCGTCGATACAGTCGTGGTAGAGCACCCTTCAGACTAGGGAACAAAAAAAAAAAGGACATATACTACACGACAAAGGTTTGAAGGGTTCTCTCTTATTTCTTTTATTTCAATATATTTTATTTCTATATCTTATTTCAATACAGTCGTGTCTCATTAATATGAACACTTCCGTTGCCTAGAAAAATTGTCTACCTATTCCTTTTTTTTTGTCTGAATTAAAGTATGTTTTGCAGCATTTAAACCTTTGAAATACTAAGAAAATATTCTAAGTTGCCGAATAGACCGATTTGAATCGAAATATGTGGCATTATTCGCTTCGATATTCTAAAGGAATATTCATACAGTCCTATTCTACCCATTGTGACCAGCTGTTTTGGGAAGTTTCTGATTGAAAAAGTAGTTTTGGAAACATTTTAGTCAAAATAGCTGGAACCCAATGGCACTTCAGCTAGTCGGCATTGGGGAAAACAAAGCAGTTTTCTTTATGTGCTTGAGTAAGGTCAACGTAATAAAGATGTTCAGTCAAAGCTTCTTTTCTGCTCGCACCTTGCCTTGGCTGCCGGTATCCTGATGGTAGCCTAGCTTGCCAAACCCTTGGTAATTCTGACGAGATTTGTTGCAAGCTCGGGCCTGAGATTATAATCCATTTTCCCCGAGCGGAGCAAAGCGAGGGATGATTCCGTGTAGCACGGTCTGTTTGGAAGCCTAGTGCTGCCTCAGTGGCTCTGCTATAGTTCTGGAATACTTCCAGTGAACAAAATGAAGCTAATAATCCAATCCAATCCACCTAGCAAAAAAATTGGCGATGGAACATTGCAGGATTGAACGAGTTTCCACAAAGTGTCACAATGTCAACGAAACTTGTGTCAATGAAAAGTTGTCCACGAAACGTGTTTGCCTCCCCCACTCCCTCAATGGCATTATTGGTTGTGACACATTCCCAGATCAGTCTTTTTAAAGAAATAGCTATAAGGAGCTTGTGTCACAGAAAAGCCGGCGTCGGTGGCGTGCCGCAAAAATCCTGATTGGTCGATAAGGTCATGACGTCACAGCCACATGACCTCACGCGGGAATTTCAACAACACAACGCTCACATGAAACGTGACGTCACGCGTGGAATGAAAGTGATTAAAAAACATGACATGTAATGTGAATTAAATGTCGCCGCATGTCTCAAATGATTTCACTCTATAAAGTAATTCATTTACTTTAAAGAAAAATTTGAAGAATTTTAGGTGGGAGTTCATATGTTTAGCTACTGCATTCTACTCTTAAAGAAGAAGCTTAAGCATCATCTTGTAATTATTTTCACTGCAGTCTCCCAAAAAATGCACTCAAGTTCTACTGCAATGGACATTTTTCGGAAATCGACGTTTCAGGAGGTAATAAAAATATTTGAGCATGCACTCGAGCGAATGCAGTCACTACCTCGACCAAGGAAGATAGATTCTGCTGGCTCTATTGAGCTGCTGTGACCTAGATGCTGAGCTGCTGTGACCTAGACAGTTTCTTTTGAGCCAATTATGGCTTACATTACTGCGTCAGCCGTATTGGGTGAGCCTCACGTCGCCAACAACGAGCGGAGCATGTGAGTGCTCACTGCAGTTGGCTCCGAGCTGCTTTGCCTTCGGTCGCTCGGTCTCGCCGTGGCTGTTGGAATGGAAATGGATTAGCTGTTGTGCGTGTGATCGATTGTGTTTTACGAGGGACCTGGCGCCTGCCAGCGGCTTGCGACGAGATTCTTCAGTCGCCAGTACCCGGACAGTGGCCCGACTGCCCTCAAGGTGTGTGCAACGTGCCTATGCAGTGTTCGTGCTGGCAAGATCCCTACATCTCGCCACGTGCTACGGGCACGCGTACCCTCCCATGCCAGAGGGTCTGCCTCGATTCGATCTCGTGTGCGAGCGTTTTGATATCTGCTCGGCGCTCTAAGCCTTTCGTGCAAGGATGGGGTGGCCGAAGCATACGCCGGAGCAAGCAGAAGCTGCTCTATGGCTTAAACGCACCCTTGTCAAAGGACGTCCACGTGTAGGCGCAGACGGTCTCGCCCTGGGTGTTGGGATGGAATGCTATTGACGCCAAATCATAACATCCGAAAGAAAATTTAGGCGCTATACCGCTAACATCTTAAAATTATTAAGATGGAATATCGCTGTAAAATTTCAGAACATCTTTAGGACGTGCAATATTGCCCAAACTCAAACGCACTAAGATGCAGTGTCGACATAACTGTCGAAGAAATGTCAAATCGGAGATAATGCCGCAACTTGCATCGATATGTATGCAATACCGCTGAAATAAAATTTCCATTCATTCACTACGCAATGTCATCCAAATAGCTTGCGCTGTCCATTTGCATCACATCACGTGATTGTCTGCGCAATTTTTTTGCCCTAAGTTTGTTTTAAGGTGCTTCTTCCTCTCTTCCCTAATTTGTGCACTTTTGCGTTTTCAGTAAAGGAGCGTCGCACAGCTTGCGCGGAGCCAGAGAGCATGCAGCGCAGTGGAATGCAGGCGTGCTCAGTTGCTGCTCTGCCGTCGCCGGTTGTTTTTCGCTCTGGGTTCCTGTCGCAGCAATGCGGAGGCTGTGGTATGTGTGTAGATAAAACAATGGATGCGGTTTCCTCCACGAGTGATATGGTTCCTTTCACGAGCGATACTGATATGGTTCTTTCCACGAGTGATATGAATGACCGTATCCAAGGGCGTCGACATACTCTGACGGGCAGAGTACAGAAAGGGGTAAAAAGGATGAATGCCAGATACATTAGGTGATTTTTTAGGACGACTCGCAGGAAGACCCTTTAGGACATACCAAAGACGTACCTTGAGGACAACGCTAACACTGACCGAAACAAGGTTGAAAGGCAGCAAATATAGGATGGAAGCCGAAAAGAAAATAACGCGTCAGCGCTGGTTCGAAAAAAAGACGTGTGGCAGGTTACAACGGTCATGCTCGCATTCGCGCATCCAGCAATGGATCACTCTGTAGTTTTCTTCATCCTAGTGTCAGCATCTTTTTCCACCAGCTGGAGCAAGCTATTTACTAAATTGGGATTAAGTAGATACCACAAAAGCTGCGCATGGAAAGAACTAGAAAAAATGTCTTACCATCTTCCCATCGTTGCATCAGTGTTGCAATCTCACTCAAGGTCGAATGACAACTACAGACAACAGTTCCAGCTGAAGTGAACTTTTACTTCATTTCAATATATAAAAATAATTAGGGAAGGTATTTATTTGTCAGTGGTCCCACGCAAAGAAGCGTGCAGTCTCTGGTAACGAAGATGGGACAGCGAAAATGGGATGCTCGCAATGTAGAAAATAAATAAGGTGCCTCTGCATCGTTTCCGCAAGCACAGATGCAGATACGTTCCGAGCGTGGCCGGTCGATTTTCCTCGCGACACAGTATGGGAGGTGTATGTATAGAAACACAATAAATATACATACATATTATACATGCAGACGTCTCCTTGGTTTGGTTAAATCTGAAGAACTGAACAATTATTTCGACGCCGTCACGAAGTTCATTCGTCGTTTCCAGATCAAGATCTGCTCATCCAAGATGACATCGCCAATGAATCAGTTCAAAACCAATTTGCACTAAAAAAAGAATGGCCGTATGTCTCGCTGGAAAGCTTGGAGCTTTTTCTGACTGACTCACGGCATGACGAACTTGAGAAGAGTTGGATGAGGTTGCCGTCTTTGGTAGGAAAAATATCCGCTGCAATTTTTTCGCCGTAATTCTAAAGCGCTTGCAGCCCCATTCACGAGGAAAACTGACGTCGCCTGTCGAGACGAAATGTGTGCGCAGTCTGCAACGGCATGAGGAAAAACATCTCCGCAAAACACAACTTATAGACTTTTACCCGTAATAAGCCCTGCTTTGCCTCTGTCAAAGCAACGGCCCACATGTTACTTACTCGCTTCACTTCAAACTTCAAAAAAGAGGCAAAAATTGCGCGTAGGTTGTTGAACGTTTTGTACTAATCAACGACAAAGTCGCGACAGTGGAGACAGTTAGAGTAGCTACCTGCAGTCCTCCAGCTGAGTATAATTTAGTTTACAACTGGTGGCCCGTTCCTAATCTTCTCACAGAAGTTGTACCATAAGAGAAGCTTGCAAAAGACTCGTAGCACGACGCCACAAACGATTCCTGCATTCTCCGGCAAGCTGCAAGAGGCGTGACACTGGGTTTGGATCATTCTACGGACACACTCTTTGCTCCCTGAGGTAGTTGAGTTAGTCGAGCAGTAGATGCGGAACGTTTCTTGTCCATGGAACTTTGAAGGCCACTCCCACGGCACACACCCACACGCGCCTATTCCGTCCGAGGACAGAGTCCTTCGCGCGTTATGTACAACGTCGGCAAATAAATACTGCGGCCGTCTTGACTCGTAAACCCTGCACTGATTTGGACGATCGCCGTCCTCTGAACGACGTCGGTCCGACGCACGCCACTGCCGTCACACTCGCGTGTGGAAAAGGGTCCCTCAAATGCATCGCGAGTCTGCCACGTGAGTCCGCGCTGGTGCGTTCCGAGGTCGTCGTTGTCCACTAGCATGCCAGTGCACGACTTGAAAACAAGGTGGCGGCGGCGGTGTGAAAACACGACGGGTCGCTGTCGGTAGAGTGGGCACTAAGACTTGGGGTCGTGGTCGTAGCTCCGGGAGTAGCCGCCATCTCGCCGCCTCCGGTGTTTGTGACTCCGGTCCGAACCTGGTGGAGCAAAACGAGGAACGGTCAGTTTAGCTCTGTGGCCTCTTCACCTACATTATTGGATCAATCATGTTGGTGGCACCATACTGGTGACACCATAATGGCACCATGCTAAAGGTGTACTGTGCAAATCCAATGTTGACAACATTTATTTTTGTAAATTGGCACAAAAAAGACTATAACTGCAAACTGAGCCATAGAAAATTTTTGTTTTTAACACGAAATGTGTTTTATCAGCTGATCTTCATGGAGTTCCATGATGTTTGGCTGGAACGGCCGGCCGTAACTAAGGTCCCTATATACTGAAAGGTAGAGCAAACCATTGTTTGAGACAGGGGAAGAGAAATTCCTCCTCTCCCGCACCCTCTCTCACTCAAATGTGATTGTTTTCTTCTCGTGACCGAACCTCCCATGAGCCTGCGCGAGTTCATCTCCAGCTGGTTGTCTGCTTCGAAACAACGCCATTAGGGAGTGTCGATGGACGCTGTTCCCGCTGTTGACAATGCGGCCATAGGTTTTTAAGTTTGTTTTTCTTGTAATACGATTCAGGTTGCAACACACAATGTCGACCTGTAGTGTTGTGGGTCACGCAAATAGTGTTGTGAAGGTACATGCTTGTTCTCGCTCGTGAAAAACTGAAACAAACTCTTTTTCTCTAAAAAAAGAATATAGCCATGTCTATGTGAAGGGATATTGACATAAACGTTAACGTTTGCTTATCAGATTAGCTTTGAGCCCTGTATTGCGGCTGCCTGTCAGTTAAGCTGTCAGTAGCTTTTATTGCATAATCTGACCAATATTACTTTGATACCCTTTGGAAGTGATGCACAACCAGATTTACCACAAATTTCAGCAAAGTTGGCTTAGTTTTGGTTTGTGGATCTGTCTCATTTTGGAAAAAAAGATAACTTAATTTTTAACATTAAACAACTGCTGAACCATCAGTCTTGTTTACCCACTAAATGTACCTGCATTTAACGCAAACGAGGAACATAAACAGTCAACGAATTTGCAAGCCGTATAAACTATTATAGACCTGCACGTGCATGCGCATGGTTGCAGGTAGCATTTCATGTTTTCAAAATGCGTCGGGTAAATAGAACCCTTGGTTCAGCAGAACAATTGGTAGCGCTAAAAATCATCTAAAATCCACCGTTTACACGTGCCATGGTATCTTTTATCTTCAGAACCCGAGTGATTTCGATTCTACAAACAAACTTCACTTTTTTGTTTTCTGCGCTCAGGAAATAATGCTCTTCATGATGTGCCGGCTCTCAGTATGCGTTAAAATAAATAGGTAAACACAATGTACTATTTCTGCAGTGCATGTCGATGTCCCAAAATTATTGGAACTGCATTGCTATTCTTTTAAATCATCTGCATTATCAGCGAAATTGGATAATATTTTGGCCTTGAACTCAGAGCGACTCCAACTCTGCTCGCAATTACATTAGACGTTCGAGACATCCTCCCACGCGTATGAACTCGAATATACGTGCAGAAACGCTAGCTTTTTACGCTGTAGAGCAGAACTGTCCTTGTAATTCAAGAACAAACTTTTCCAAGCCACCGCATGCAATTCCACACGATTAAGGCTGGTTCACACAGCCCCGTTTTCTTACGTTACATTACGGAAACTTACGTCTGCTTGCGCACAAGTCATCGGGACATATGTGCTTCATATAGCGTGGCTACCAGTTCAAGGAAATAGCCTTTCACGCGATATTCGAGACACGAATGTTTCGGTGGCTTATATGTAACATAAGAAAACGGAGCTGCGTGAACCAGCCTTTACAGGCTGGCCTGCTTAGAAGCGTCTAGGGGCGTTGCGGGTCACTTTTTCTAATGGCGGCGATATGGCTGCCGGGAGCAAAGGGTGAGAAGGATTCCCTCGATGGAAAGGAGGAACTGAACGCGAGAGGAGGCTTGCATTACCTTTCAGTATATAGGAACCTTAGCCAAAATGGCCGGCCGCGGAGGTTGATTGTAAAGAGGATCTGGAACTCGCCACACTGCAGAATGTTGGCCAGTGCTTTGCCGACTGAGCTACCTGGGGTCGGTGAGAACGGACCACGCAAAAGCGAGCTCATTCACACTGCGTCGTGAGCTGGAGCGTTAGTGGCTTTCCTGCTGGTGCAGCACTACACTGCGGCGTGCGTCAGAAATGAAATGAATCTTCGGTAGGCGGTGCCGTTCAGACGCCCTTCACTTCTTTCCTGGAAGGCCTGTCACACATTTGTGCCTACCAGTCTTTGTCCGCACGATCAAGATTGTAATGTTTTGCTGTAACTTTTTAACGAAGCAAGTTTGCTTTTAGATAGTTGCCGAAAGAAACAACCTGAGCTGCACCTTTGTGGTGAGTTACAGCGTCGGAGCAAGCGAAACTGATGTTTCAGTTCTATTTAAAGTGGGTTCAATGCACCTTTGCCCCCTAGACGTCATCACTAGTAAATCCAAGCAGCGCCACCTAGCTCGCATGAGCGCGCTTTCAGCGCGCCTTGCACCGTCTCGCTTTGCGGCCACTCGTCGAACTCGAGCGTGTTTGCCACTTGAAGTGGGTCGGCGATCCACCAACGATGACGCCGTACAGAGACCTTTGTTTTATAGGTGGTAGTCGGTCGGGCCCTACGCGCGATCCCAGCGTGGCGCAACTCACCGTGAACAGGTGCGTGCACCTCGACCTTGACCTTTGCGGTGACCTTGGTGGTGACGTTGGTGGTGGCAGAGCCCGGCTGCGAGCTGCAGTCAGTGCTCGTCTGCACCACGGTGGCGCCGACGCGGCGCCGCCGTTGGGGGTGGGCGAGCGACTGGAGCTGCTGCTGGTGCTCGTGCTGCTCTGCACCGAGGCTGCCCTCTCCCCTCCGTCCGCATTGCCCTGCGAAGAGGAAAGGGCGGTGTCAACATCTCTGTGGCACCTCCCTCTCTGTCGCCAGACAAGTTCTATAGACACTTTTCGTGTTCACAAGCACAAGTCGTCTCTTGCCTCCCAAGAGACTACCGGTCGCTCCGCTTCTGCAGGCCTTCCGAGCCTGTTGATGTCACAATTCTTAGGAAGACTGAAGTTCTATAGAAATCACGATTGTTGGGGATTTAGTGAGGTCCTCATGCTGCACATGTACTATTCAACAGGTAAAGATGATCAGTTAACAAATATCTCGCTAACCCCGGTCCTCCAGCTAACCACCCGGAGAGCTGGTAATACAATATTTCCTGGACATGGCAAGGAGCAGTGCTATAGCGGTACTCTGGGGTCCCAGAAGTCAGCGCCATTGCTTGTTTATGTTTACCTAGGAATGCAGTCAGACTCTCCTTAAATCAAAGTCCTGGAAGTCGTATGACTTAAGTTTGAAATATCAAAAGTTTAGAATTATAAGAAATTCATCTCAATATGATGTGAGGCAGAGTAGCTATTTACTATAGGGTGTTTTCACATGACGTCAATCCGCCATTTTGTTGTTAGTTTGTTTTTTCAAACAAATTTACTAATTCTGAAGGATTACATCGCAACCTGTTGAGGAGATGTCAGCATGGTAAGACATAAGCTTCTGTGCTCTACGCATTTGAGGGGTCATGTAAATCCTTGGAATGCTCGCCTTCGGCACACGCCAGACAGCTCACAACAACAAAATGGTGGACGAAATTACGTCAATGAAAACACCCTATAGGAATAGCTAGACATACCAAGCAGAGTTTTTACACTTTCCTCGACACAGGACTATTTATAACCAGAGCACACGCATAAAACATTGGTGAAGTTCGAAGCGAAATAGTGGTTTGCGGCCAAATATTTTCTAACTGGAATAATGAAGTAGTTTCTCCAATCCTTTTACTACGGTTGTACCATGCTTAAATGAAAATTCAGCTGAACTCTGAAGGTTGTGCCCTACCTTCCATTTGCCCACTTCTAAGCTGAGTTAGTTTGAATATAACTATATATCCATGAACTGTAGCCTTGGAAAGTCCAATGCCTACATTGGGAGTGGCATGTAAATGACAGATTTCACATAAAATTAAACCTAAAGAGACGCCCAGCTATCCTAATCGAGGGAATTAATAAATTTGCTTGCTATATGCAAATGTTTCTTTTTTAATCTCGAATTCATAACCCCCTCAGAAAAATAAAGAAACAAGCCTGAATAATGAAAGCAGATTGTCAGGACAGTGCTGCTTGCATGATCGTGGTAGAGTTAGTCCCATCGAGCAGCATCTCACCGAAGACATCCACGTCCTGCAGAAAAGCAATGCCCTCGAGCTTCGAGGGTATTGCTTTCCTGCAGTACACTGGTGCTCGGTGAGAAGCGCACTCAACGGGGCTAACCCATTGCGATTAACAAATACAGTCTAAGCTCATTACAACAGACCTGGTTACAACAGACATTTGGATATAGCATACCGATTTGTGAAGTTCGGTTGGTTTTCCTCTACATACCATTGACTCAACTTCATATCTGCATACAACATACTCCTCTTACAACAGACCGAAATCTTGGTCTAAATCAGGGTCGGTTATAACGAGCTTAGACTCTAGTATGAAATAAGCGAAAACACTGCTTGAATTAAGCAGCTTATAAATGCATGAAAAACATAGCGGGACAACCAAAATTTTAAAATTCGTTTGAATTAATTGGAAGTATGAAATATCCGAGTTTTAATTATTGCGAGTCCACCGTACCAGGTATAATGCCTATTTCATTCATCACGCACCAAAAACCCATCACACTCATCTACGGTTACTCGGTTAATCGACCCTTTTCAAAAGTCCATCGAACAACATTGGCGGCCGCCTTTCTCGGGCACCAGGCATGGGATTGGATCCAAGTCCTCGCCAAACATTGACATACCACTTGTTTTCCGTACGAGCTGAGCACAGCTCACGCCGAATGCTGGTGCAGCTCTCGTGTCTAATACACGCTCGGGGTCTGTGCCCAAACAATAGTCGAGTCAGATAACTGGCGTAGTAGCTACTATAGTCGGTCACAGGCTAAGAGTCGGGAAGCTCCTCCCACCTCTTTTATTTTAGCAGAGCGAACGCTGGGTAGGAGGTCGTCTCCTCAACCAGCGTTCTCTCTGCTGGAGTGGAAACGGGTGGGAGGAGCTTCTTCTCAACTCTTAACCTTTCACCAACTACAGATGGCGCGAACTTTTGAAAAGGGTCTATTCTGGCGCCAATTTTCCCCGCAAGAACGACGGGGTCGGACCTCGACCAGGACGGCAAGTCGGGCACTCACCCTGGCGCTGTGGGCATCTCCTCCGCTCACCGCGGTGGTGGTCGTGTTGGTCACGGTGGTGGTCTCGACCACCACCTCTGGGTGGAGCACGATCTCGCGGGAGGAGCACGAGTGGTACGAGGGCGGCTCCTCCGAGATGGTGCTGAGGGAGTCCGCCCACGGGTGGGGCTGCTCGCTGCGGCGCACGCCGGCGCCCAGGGTGCAGCCGCCCCTGGCGCCGCCCTGGCCGGCCCCGGAGGGCCTCGAATGACGCGGCCGCATCCGTGGCTCGGGCGACGGCTGCGGCGACGGAGTCGAGATGCGGTTCGAGTCTCCCTTGGGCACCACCTGCGGAGGGACGACGACGGAGCGCCATGTCGGTGTGTGGCCCGACGTCGGGGTGCCATGTCCCCGAGACAGCGAACGGAAGGCACCTCGGTCGGCTGCCATTAGCGCCGAGATGTTTCGGTGGCGCCCTCTCGGGACCGGTTCACAGATGTGCGACTGCTTACGATCGAGCGCCTTACAACCTCTCGTGATCTCTTCCAACGGGAGAGCACAGTGGCGTCATCTGCCGGGCAGTCATGGAACATTCAACATTTCCAGATATCTATTTTTTAGCGCATCCTCGTTTCCTCATTGCCTGGAAAATCTCCCGACAATGTTAAAAACTAACATTTCTCGTAGACAGCACATACATTTGATCTTGCAAATATGGCAAAACCTTTGTTCTAGTGCATTGTACCGAAGTTTTACGCTGAATAACGGGGACGAAAAGCGAGGGGCAACACGGGACAAGGTGTTGCCTCTCGCTTTTTGTCCCTGTTTGTCGGCGTAAAATCTTGGTACGAAGCGGAACCAACTAGCCCAACTTCCTGTCTTGAGGAACGCTAAGACGGATTTTGACATCGTCGTCTTGGGGCATGAACTCAATCTCCGCACCTCGAGAATCTTATAAAACTTAAAATTACTATCAGACGTGTCCTTTTTCGCCCTTAAAAATGCGAAAGAACACCGCAACATGGACCTTTTCCTGCGCTTGGAAAAGGAAGCACGTCGCAATGTTTTGCCGTGCTTTTAAAAGCCAAAAAGGCCACGCGTGATTGTTATTTTGGGTTTTAAAGAATGCTTAAGGTGCAAAGATTCAGTTCATGCCATAAAAAGGTGGTTTTAAGATCCACTTTACCGGCCAGCTCAAAGCCTACTCAAAATTGAGGCCCTCCACTTCCTCGAGGAAGGCGCGAGGGCGGGCGCGGGCCAATCGCGATAACGGATCCGCCGTTGCGATGGCCAACGCCGCCCTCACGCCTTCCTCGAGGAAGTGGAGGGGACCCTCAATTTGAGTGAGGTTTGTGAATTCAGCGGTTAGTGTCCCTTTAATTCGCTCTAGTGAAATGTAGTACTAGGGACCCCTCGTAGATGACACCGGCGTGTCATTGTGTTCCCTCATCATAACAGATGGCAAGAACCCGGCCATAGGCAAATGCAAGTGCGTGAACCAGCCTTTATGGTTTTTGTTTGCGACGTCATGACCAGGATTTGCCTCGCCGTGACGTCACAAGTTGTGCTCCCGGTTACTTATCATCAGTGCAAACTACAAGTTCAATGGTGCGTGTAAATAGCACGATTGAAGCTGGCAGTCATCACATTCTGAAACCAATACCAGCAAAGTTTGCAGTTGGGTAGGAGTGCCTAATGAAAAAGCAAAACTATTACAACTAAGATGTCATAGTGAGCATTTGACCAATCGTGAATGTCGGCTGCAGTGATGCTTTTAGTTGCGGACGCCACTAACTTTGGGCAGGTTTAACCACCGAACAAATGGGCACGAGCGCTGCGTCAGAGTTTGTTAGGGCACTTGGAGATTCAAGCTTGTGGTCGGGTCCAATGATTGCGGCCCCAAGCCATCTCAGAGTTGCGAAAATTCCGCAAAAGATGTCAGACCCGTCAGACCTAACTTCACTGCCCAGTCGACGATAGAAAGGTTAAAGAGCACTGAGCCTCCAAAAACATCCTTTTAATTGCGCTTGGATGGAAGATGTATGTCGCAAAATGTAACCGCCACTGCAAATAAATAAAAAAAAATGTTGCCCATCATTAATGTTGTTAGAATCACCTTTCACATGGTTGTTCCAGTTCTCATCATTCAATCTTTCTCAACAAACTTAGCGCCTAGAGTTCCTGTATAGGCTCCCTACGGGAGCCAGAGTTACACGTTCATCCCCGCAGCACCGGCTTTCCTGAAGAGCCCGGAATTCTGCTCATCACGTGACTGAATTCGGCGAATAGCGACGCCGCGCAATAGCGGCGTGCGGCACGCTTATTTTTCCTCCTTTCCTGGAAAACAGGAAAGGAGAAGGAGGCAAAAGCAGGAGAACTTACACCGGGGCACTTGCAACGTAGACTAAGTGGCCACATCGGTGGCTTTCCTGCACAGCACTTGGGATTTTGCTTCTCACGTGACCGGATCTCGGCAAATAGCGGTGCGGCGGCACGTGAAAAACAGGCACGCAACTCTGGCTCCCGTAGGGAGCCTATATAGGAACTTTACTAGCGCCTATAGCACAAAAGGTAATTTTTGAACACCGCAGTGCTTTGCACAAGCCTTTAAAAAAGCTTACTAATCCACTTTTTCCAAATATGTGCCGCCACATAGACACACGACTGGTTTAGAGGCTGAGTGGCTAAAAAACAACACAAGCGCAAGGCCTCTCCTACCCATTCCACACCCAAAACTTCAGCTACATCCTGTCTGTCCACTGAGCCGCTGTGACCTAGATACGGCTCCCACAAACTTCGCCTTTGTCCCCAGCGTGGGTTATCTTCGGCCCCGAAGTTGATACAAAGAAACCAAATCTGACCGAGCAGAGAGGAATCTTCCCTCTCTGCTCAGCCAGAATAAAGAGAGAGAGGACACCAAAATCCATTTATTCTCAAACCGATATTTCGGCAAAAGGTTCATTTAGTGGTTTTCAATGCCAGCCAAAGGATCCTAGTTGGAGCAATATGGTTAGTTTTACCAACCAAAAAGTTGATTTTACTAAACTTTGAAGAACTTGATTATCCGAAACACTATGTACCTCACTAAATTGACCTTTAACAGTGACTGATACAGTGCCAATCTTTTTTTTGTGTGCAATGCATAGCTTTTGGGGGAAACTTTTGACCAATGTTTGGTGAAACAGTTCATATTTTCGCATGTTATGAATTGACAGTGTCGAATTCTTTCAAATGCTCCAAAATTCAAATTTGTGAAAGCTCGACTGAGGTTCCGTAGAGCACAGCATATCGATGATGACGATGATGTGTCTCACCTCGCCAGGGGGTCCAACCAGGGAGAGGATGATTGGCAGGAAGAGTAGGCCATTGAGCAGGCCAATCACGATCAGCGCTGACAGCACATAGAAGAAGTGCCTGCGGAGTTCACACATACAAAATCAAATTACATTCAGTTGACTGGTTTTAATGCGTCAAAAACAAAGATGTTGGAAACTACTATTGCAGATAGATGCCGCCAGCCGTGGTGCTGTATTCTGGGTTTTTATCGAAGCTAGACACTGATCTCTGGGTATTGAAAACGGCATTGAAAAATAGTTTATCATGTTTTTTACAGCGATCACAATACAAATCTCGGCTCGGTTTTGCGTAAAAGCCTCATGGATTTGGTACAGTCAAGTGTCTAGTGGTCAAAATTGTACAACATGGCGGCAGCCAGGGAAGGTTCAACTTACACGGTCGGCGAACGCTTTCACCGCATGATCGGGGGTCGATGTCGGTGGTTTAGTGATCATTGCCATTCATATTTTGATAAGTGAGTCAAGTTTGTTGCGTGGAAGTTTGGACAGCGGGAAATTAGTCTTCAGCAAGGCGTGCCTGGTGTAGATGACAAACTTTGCCAGTGTCAGCGGCACGACCGCTAGCCCGGTGGCTTTAAATTGCGTCACGCAGTGGTAAGTACACAAACAGGTGCCAATACAATTTTCATTTATATAAAAAAAAATAATAAAAGTGGTAATCGAGCTTACAATGCCTGGATTCTGCAGCACGAGCTTCCACCCCACGTGCTAGTAGACGACGGTCACCATTCCCCCTTCTGATAAGTCGGTTGTCAACGTACAAAACCTTGTTTCTGATGTCGCTCACACTATATTTGGCGCTATACAGTGTCCTAAAACACCTCGAATGTCGTGCAGACACGTCAACATGTGATAACACAAATTCAGTTTCGTGTGGTCGATTTTTCGCGCTCAACCACTACAACTAAGTTAACTGTACTACTACGAAAACGTTTAGCCGGTCCCGCAAACTTCGTTATGAGGGCTTTTGACTAATGCTGCTTTTTGCATTGCATCCACGATAAATGAGACAAATAAATTCGCTTTTTAAACTCTCTTCGCATAAACCTCGAAATTAAAGACGGCTCACCTGACAATGAAGTCGAATTCCGAGAAGGCGAGCATGAGGACTCCCAGAAGCGTAGAGACTGCACCGTGGACGACAGGCGCAAACATGGAGTCCAGGCTGAGTGCCACTCGCCGATTTCGGCTGCCGATGCTCGTCAGAAAGCCCTGCATCGGAAGCACCGAGGCTTAGAGCGCGCGAAAGGCACGCGAAACATGCACGCCTACGCATAACGTACGAGATCTTCCGAAGCGAGGCAGTTATTACAGTAAATAAGGAAACACGTAACTCGGCCCAGAGCTGCCTTTATGTGACAAAATTATTGACACAAAATCATTTGCGCCTTTCCTTTCGCATACTATATGTGCGCGCTTCGCACGGAGCGTGTGCACATCCGGTCGAGCGGAGATTTTATCCGCACAGATCACATGTTTCACTATGCTCAAAATCTAGCACAGATCACATTTTCAGGGACGGGCATTTTCCCGTGCCAAATCATTGATATAAACAATTTATTTTATGCCTACATTGCTCCCACGGTGACACCCCATACGTTTACATTGCTGTTCACTGCCATCGTAATCGAGGTTGCTGTTTTTCATATTTACCAAAAACATTCAATGAAAGTATCCTAAAATATTATTTTCATGCGCAAGAAAAAAAAAATACTCACTACCAATTTAATTGACTGTTTAGCGTTTATTTTTATGCACATTCCCGGTACCTTTCACATAAGTATTGCAGCTTTGCTACTGTAGAGTAGTATATCAGCGACATAAATGTTGATTTATTCGATCATATTTTCTAATACGTTCAGTTTCCAACAGTATGAAACGCCCGATCGCCCGAACAGTTTATGCAGCAGTGCTGGGTGCTCGTTGTCCCTAGGTACTTTATACTTAAAGCGAGAATGGAACGAAGGTTCATTTCTTTCTTCACCCAGAGCAATGTGAGCCCGGTCAAAGCGAATCGTGCGCAGCTGCCTGAAACTGCGTTGTCGAACGGGTCTTTCAAATCGTTGGAGACTGTACACGAACGCCGAAGACGACAACTATATATGCTTATGATACAGCCGGTAGGCTACCACAAGGTGCCGGTATAAAAGCTATGCTTTCAAGATGGTTGGACGATAGAGTCTAGCGGTACCCCGCTACTCACCACGGTGATGTGAGCGGTAAAGTGGACTCCGATGCCGACAGCAATGACCAGCACGACCGCCGGGACAGCACTCAGTCCCACGCCCAGGAACCCCATGGCTCCGAAGAGCTCCAGAACCATGCTCGCCAACACCAGAACCTAAAGAGGACGAGAGACAAAATGTCAGAGAAAACAAACACATCGATCCTACATATAGGGTGGTTATACAGTGAATCTTGCGCCGTAAAACAAGTCGGAAAAATTGGCGCATGCAGGTGGAAAGTTCAAACTTTCACCGAATGCAGATTTAGGTGGTGGGGTTTAGCGTGCGAAATTTCAAGGTGCAGATGTTTTCCCATAAAAAACGAGACCAACAATCTTGCCAAAGTCAATGAAGTAGCGATGAACGGTACTTGTGGCACCACCTCGTAACAGGCACGGCAAGCAGACAACGGAGTGCTTCTGCTTGCTGCACTTTTCGGGAGATGGCGCTACGAGTCGCATTTGCAGCTAACTCGGTCGTCCTCAAATGTGTCCACCGCCGACTTTGGCAAGTTTGTTGGTCTCGTTCTTACAGGAAGAGAAAGGTAAACCCCACTACGTCGACGTCGAGCGTCGACTGTCGAGCTGGAGATCGACCCACGACAGAACAGACGTTTGGCACGTCCACCTCTGCCGCCGCGGCACTGCCAGGATCGCGGCAGTCAGAAGCGCGACACTCCTACGATGTCACTGGGCGGAAATCGAGGTGGCACAAAGGAGAAACGTGCGCAACCACTCACCAGGAGGCAGGCGGCCCAGAGGTTGAGGAGGGAGAGGGCGACCACCAGGAAGACAGCCGCGAGGGCAAGGGCGAGCGCAGCGAGGAGGTGCGAGCGCAGCCGCAGGTGGTGCTCCCAGAAGGCGAAGGGCGCCCCGCTGGGGAAGTTGGGCAGGCCGCGGGCCTCGAAGCGGCCACACAGCGCCCACACGCTCTCCAGGGCACGAGACACTTCTCCGCTGCTCCTCAGGCCCCTGAGAACGGTGCGAGACGAGCTTCGTCACGCTTGCACTAAGTTGCAAGTCACACTCGTGTTTCGATGCGATCGAGGCCATTGACACCTCTGTCTGCCTCAAATGGCAGTGGAGGAACCCCTTCTGGTCTCAGCATTACTGCAGTGAAGCAGTACAAAAGACAACCACCCTCGTAAACGGTGATGCTTATACAGGTGGGGGGGGGAGGGGGGGTGTTTGGCTTAGAGTTAGGTGTCAATAAGTGGCCTCAGAATTGCTAAGATAGTACTTCAGCTGAAAAAGCAGTCTGGGGAAGGTCGAGCAAATTCGAAACCTTGGGGAACCCATGAGGGCATTTTGGGGAGTGTCAGGGTTCCTGGGAACCCAGTTTGAGAACCTGTGGCCTGAGGAACTAATAAAAAAGCTTGGAGCGAAGCTTTTTGCAGTTCAAGATTTACCTACCGAGTCAGGTTCAAGCAAACAGCCAAACAACTGGCTGTGTTCGGCGCGGTCAGAGAGCGCCAAACACTGCCAGTTACGTTTGTTATGTTGAGATACCAAACTGTGAAGGATCTGCATGGTTTCAGCCGATGTGACGTCGCCGTGCCACATGCGCATTATGCAGAGGTATAAATGAGCCTCAAAGATGCACTAAAAAGGTTTTTGAAGAAGCTTGCTTTTGTAGTTATACTGTTCAGTATGTGTCGGTTAATAAATACACTTAGTCCTAGATAACAAAGCTGCCTATTAAACACGTGGCAATAAAAATAGATGCAGACTATTTCTGCTTTGAAGGCAACTGCCTGGTCCTGCCATCTTGGGAAAATTGGACCAATGAAAAAACTACATATTACACAGATTGCGAACGTTATCTTCGTAGCACTTTTCGGATATGTTGTGGGTTATATTTTGACAAACATGCGAAATATTTGTGATGTAGGAAATGTAGCACTGCAACTATCAATTCGAAAACAGCAAACTATATGTTTTCGCCTCGCCTGCCTCTGAGCCGCGGAGTGGCATGTCCCCTGCGTCCCCTTCATGGCGAGCGCATCGCCTTTTCCGACAGTTCACCGAGAACCCACTACTTCGTCTGCATCCTGTTCTGTGCGGATCCTACCGACAGCACCGACAGCTAGCCAGAGTCTGAAAGTACCGACAGCACCAACTCGAAAGTCGCAAAAATCACTCCGCTGCAGGTCGGGACCACTCGGCGTTCGGCTCTCTCGGAGAAGCAGCTCGCGATTGGCCGACGAGCGCCCATCGTCACCGCGCTGACACCGCTGCTGGAATATGCCTCACCTTTCCTGAGCGGAAAGGTCCACTCAGAAATAGTTGTGTCCCAACCTTTCTTCGCTTTCTTTTAATAAAAAAATTGGCATCGTGTGTTCGTAATTTCTAGGTTTTTAAGATGCTTAGGGCCCATAGAATCTGTTATGACTAAGAACAAACAATCGCAGAATCCTCTTTAGTACCCCTTTAAGGGTAGTCCGGACGAGACCGCCGGCTACCATTTGCTCACCCACCTGAGGTAGAAGGGCATCTGGGCGTAGGCGAGCGGTGCAGACTTGGGGACGCGCAGCTCGACGTCCTCCCGCGAGTGCACCCACTGCCGTGGCTCGGGCCGCAGGTTGGCCTGGGACGCCGCGTAGGCCAGGGCGTCGTTGGACGCCCACGCTGACAGGTAGTTGTAGAAGCCCTTGGGGTTCACCAGGCCCTCCGCGTCCACCAGGCGGCCCTTCAGCACCTGTGCAAGCGAGCGGCAAAGGACCAATCGAGTGGCTGCCAAACACCGACGGGCATTTGGGCTCGGCACAATGGTAACGGGTTCACCCAAACCTAGGCCAACTGTTTCATAAAATGGCTCATTGGCTTACATTCCCACAAAGTGTGCAAAAACCCATCAGTTTACTTTTTCATAACACTTGCAAAGGGCTAATCAGTTTACTTTCCTTGAAATCATACAAAAGAGCCAATCGGTTTACTTTGCTGCAAGGTCTCCAAAGAGCTAATTCGTTTACTTCCTTAGGAAAGAATCTGTTTATTTTCCTGCAGAGCACCTAAAGAGCCAATCAGTTTATTTTCCTGAATGACCAATCAGCCTGGACCAATCACTTTACTTTCCTGCAAAGCACCTAAAGGACCAATCAATTTTATTTTCTGCAAAGCTTGCACAAAATAAAGAGCCAATCAGTTTATTTCCCTGAATGACCAATCAACATGGACCAATCAGTTTACTTTCCCGCAAAGCACCTAAGGGACCAATCAATTTTATTTTCTGCAAAGCTTGCAGAAAATAAAGAGCCAATCAGTTTATTTTCCTGAATGACCAATCAGCCTAGACCAATCTGTTTACTTTCCTGCAAAGCACCTAAAGGACCAATTCATTTTACTTTCTGCAAAGCTTGCAAAGAACCAATCATGGCAATTCAAGAAGGAGAAAGAACTGAGACTGATGAGGCACCGATAAGGTTGGGGGCTCGACTCTAAAATGGGGCCTGTGTAGGATTTCTAAACATGAGAATGTCGTGACTGGCATGTCAGCGGAGGTCCTTCATTAGGGTGCCTCCGTCATTTGCTGAGCTTCTTGACTGCCGTTTATAGACCGTTTTATCGTGGGTAGCGCCATTTTGAGAGCGAGAGAGAAAAGGGAAAGGGCTACCGGCGCTTTCCCCCTTTCTGATTGTGTAGAAAGAGTGAAAGTCCCGGATGAGAGGCTTGGCCGGAGTTGAGTGTCTGCTGTGCCCCAACTTCGTTCGCGCTTTCTTCTCTGGTTTAAACTCGCAAACTTAATTAGAGCCACGGGCTTGGATGGCGACAGTCCCCCGGTCATCGGGACACCATTGCCCGGTCATAGGGTGCACGATTAACGACAGAAAGCGTCGAATACTGCCCGAGGACCTATGTAGCTTGCATGGAATCCGGCAAGGCGAGTGCGGCTGCAATGTTTTTAAGCTCCATCGCTTTCCGCATGACTGGAAATGATGAACCATTCATCAATTTTCGCTTGCAATGGGCCTATTTCAACGTAGCTGTTTTTAGTAATCAACAAGCGATACATGAAACGGGAACCTCAATTAACTTTTGTAAACACCCGGAGCTGCTACAGATCGTTTTGCTGCGCTGCTTTTATCTTGCGTGTCCGTGTTCTTATATTTCCTTGTGAATGAACGACGAAGACGTTCTAGATGTACTCATATCGAACCGCAGAAAGCCTCAAAGCAGCCACGAATTTTTTTACTATTTGATGCAATATTTTGAGTACTAACCTCTAATTTCTATCGCTGACACGTTCGCTGCCGCTGTTCCACCCGTCGCCGCACTGGCGGATGCCACGACTCGAACAAAGAAAAGTGCAAGCTGGGCTCGAAAACGCAGATCGCAACACACGAGACGTACCCTGCAGCGACTATCCAGCGCTTCAAAGCGCCCAATCAAAGAAAACAACCCAAACAACCCACCAGCGGCACTCCAAGGAGCGCTTTTGCCGGCTCTCTGGTATTGCGCAGGAGATCGCGATTCAGGAAAACCAACAGAACTACCTTTTTAACAATTTCTAGCCTCAACCGGCGGCGGAAATGAGCCTTCAACTAAGTGTTGTAGATGATAAAATCGAGTCAGTCACCACTACAAATTGTCAATATTAAGATAAATTCAGTTACAAAATTTTACAAGCTGAAACAGCAATTATCACAAGAAAACTGGCACGCACCTTGCGAGCGTACCCCATGTTCATCGGCGGTACAGCGTTCGGTGCGCGCTCCATTCAGAAAATGTTCCGAGCACAGTCGAGAGGATGGCGTTGAGGAAACGTCTTTTCGGTTTACGGACGCCATCCACTGCCGCCGAGACCGGGGTCACGTGGAAAGCGATGGAGCTTAAAGACATTGCAGCCGCTCTCGCCTTGCCGGATTCCTTGCAAGCTACATGGATCCTCGGACAGTATTCGACGCTTTGTGTCGTTATTCGTGCACCCTATGACCGCGCAATGGTGTCCCGATGACCGGGGGACTGTTGCCATCGAAGCCCGTGGCTCTAATTAAGTTTGCGAGTTTAAAACAGAAAAGAAAGCGCGAACGAAGTTGGGGCACTGCAGACACCCAACACCGGCCAAGCCTCTCATCCGGGACTTTCACTCTTTCTACACAACCAGAAAGGGGGAAAGCGCCGGTAGCCCTTTCCCCTTTTCTCTCTCGCCCTCTTTCAGTAAAACGGTCTATAGAAGCAAATTAAAGAAGGTCACTATTATTTCCTTCTGCATACGACAGCGATTGACTGCCATTCAATTCTCCAAGCAGGAGTGAGATTTATTTCCGTATTTACCAGTGGCTGACTGAAATCCACTTCCATAGATAACAGGACATGCTGCTCCCATTTACAAAAAATAAATGGCAACCAATCACTGCCATTTACAGAAGCAAAGGGCAGCCAAAAAGCAGACTGGCCGTAGTTAGCATGGTTTTTGTCGTATAAGAAGGTTAACCTAGATTAGGAAATATGATAATGTTGTAGGATCAAATTCATCTTCAAGTTTCCTCTCCAGTCTCAGGGTTTAAACATTGTGATTATCAAAAGATTGTTGCCAAGAAATAGGCAATAGGATGCCGCACTATGTACTGTGCCCGGAATCCTGGCGCCGCCTCCCCTGAGGAACGCACCAGGGTCTTGTCGATGGGGTTGTCCACCCTGCCTGCCTGCACGAGCAGTTTGTAGGCAAGCACCCCTTCGTCCGAGGCATTGGGGAACCACTGCTCCCGCGTGATGCAGCCGCCTTCCCAGTCCTGGTCAAAGGCCGCCTGGAGCTCTGCAACAGGAGAGACGAAGCAAAATGATACAAACAGCTTTAGGCCACAGCATGCTAAGAACTGACAGCAACAGCTGTTGTGCATAGTAACACACACTTTAATTCATATCCACCCATATTTACTCGATGACGCACAACACAACCTTGTGGTCACCGGAGGATGCAGGAGAAAGGAACACACACTGCTCACGAGTCAACGTGCCCGCCTAAGACTAAATTGAGACGCGTATAATTCAGCTATTGCTGCAAGTATCTACTGTAAGAGCAGAATGTTTTGCTCCAACCAGATTCAGGCACAAGCCCCGGGGCACTGCCGGGCGAGCGGATGCACCCGACATCTTACGGCCGAGAAGTGAACTAATCTGGATTGCATGTGGTCCTGCGATTTGATGACGTGTGGGAGACAGGACTAGAGTTCAACCTCACTAAATTGAGCCAAGAAAGCCAAGAACGACCGTCCAGTTGCCGTTAATGCTCCGAGCATTCTTTTCTGCACGTTCTTCTCATGCGCGTTTCCGAGGCTTGCGCTTCGTGTTTCAGACATTTTCTTAATTCTTTTACACTGGGTGTGTCGCTACTACATCACAAAGTTTTCTGCCTAGCACAATGCCACAGTAGAAAGTCCCAACAGCTATTATGTTGTAAAACAGACCAAGAGAGTGAGGCAAGTTTTAAGACATCCTACACATAAACTTTTTGTGCCACATTGCCAAGGCTAAACCCGGGGGCAAGTTTCTGTGGCATTTCTGAGGAGACGAGGCGAGTGCACGCGTACACTTTAGTTGGCACTCAGTCTGAGAGTGAACATGCGTGCCCGTACCTTTACTGCATTGCCACCGAAAGTTGCGCACAAGTACAGTGTAGAGTGCGACCGGTCTGAGCCGGCACCCATCGAGCAATGTTCGCAGTTGGAGTCAGCATATGAATCAAAGAAGAAAAAGTGCTGTTACAATGCCTGAAACGCGTCTCCGGATCGTGCAACCAAGCGTAACTCTCTCGTGGCGTCCACACTACCGACTGCCGACACTTCCGCACAATGTCGAGCTGAAGAGTGACCTGCAACAAAACAGCCGTCTGCCCGAATCCACCACCACTGCTGCGACATCGCCAGCGACAGCATGACACTTCTGCAACGTCGTCGGGCGGAAATCGAGGGACTGTCTTCTTGGACGCGTTAAGCACACCGGTCAGAGACTTGTTACAGGTACCGTAGCACCGTGTCTGTGCATTCCTTCTTCTCAGCGCCGTGCCTCGCCCGTGGTCATTCTATTTTCCTCACCGAGCAGCCAGTCTCGGAAAAGGGTGAGCCAGAAGTCCGGCAGGCCTCCGTCGTCGCTCTTGATGACGTGCTCGACGGAGGTGAAGGCCTCGTGGTGACTCGAGCAGCAGGCGCTGCTTGGTCGGGTACTCGAAGTTGCCTCGGGTGACGGCGAACATGTGGAAGAAGCCGGCAGTAGCGGCCCTGGGCCCGCAGGAAGGCCTGCTCCTGGCTGCCTCCGGGGACCACCTCCGACAGCGCCAGCCCCTCGTCCGCCCGCAGGGCACCCCAAGCAGACGCCGACAGCAGCGACGCCAGCCCCAGCACCGCCAGCACCTGCGGCACAGGCACCGTCAGCACCCTTCACCTCGCAGGGCCGGAACAAGTGGTCGCCTCTGCTGCGGCCAACGTTACGGTAGTCGCCGACGAAATGAGAACGCTGGGGCGTGGTTTTTGAATGCCTGGGATCTGGCACGTGCTCTGTGCCTTTTGAAATTTTTTGGCCGTCCATTCATCAGCCACAGAAAATGTAACAGTCTGTGTGCAGTGACAGCACTGACCTTGATTGGTGTCTGCTGCAGGAATGGAGCGTAGTAGTACGACACGAAGTAGCTGAGAGACCACCGGCGCCACTGCTGCAGCGGGTTGTTTGCTTTGGGCAGCAGGTCCTCGCTGACGGCGGCCATCTTGTCCCTTGGGCCGTCTGCAAAAGTGTGACACATACGACACGTCATCTTTTGGGGTCTTCGTGATATTTGGGGTTGCTGATAAAGTCATATCAGTTGTACGGACGACCATACAACAAAACGTCAGTCTGCCTCGACGCGACGACTTGTGTCTTCACTTTCGAAATAAAACACTAGCTAGGCAAGGCACCACTCGATTCAAAGAGTCTATATTCACTTTGTCTATCCATGTAGAGCAGCAGTTTGGTCAGTGCAGTGTAATGCTAGTGGCTTTTGCATCATGCAGTATGAATTATACCGAGGAACGCTGGTATGATGCGGATAACAAAACTGGCAGGGAAAGAACTCAAACTTGTGGTATGCAGCATGGGCTTTTACTTTAACTGCTGCCAGCTGCAATGAGTTAACACATGGCTTCTAGTGAGGGTTTATGATTAGTGGCCGAGCAGTTCTGGCACTGCAACATCAGCGGGCAAATATTCTTTCGAGTAACTATGGTCATGTCTCGTTAATGCGGACACCTGCGTTCCCTAAAAATTGTTTACAATGCGTAGTGATACATAATGATGAGACAAAAATGTATCTATTTACCCAGTTCGTCCACACAAATTTTGTCTACATATAGCAGAGTGTTTATATTAACAGGCTCCATATTAAAGACACGACTGTATTCAACCCTAGGATCGCTCCCTCAGTTTTATACCTCGCATCTCCCTGAAACTATTAGATGCTTAGTCACGCATTTCTTGCGCAGTAGCTCTAGCTTCATCCGTGCTGTTTTGTCATCTTGGAATATCTCACGATCCTACAGCACTGTTGCATGCTCCCACAGCTGAATTCTTATACGCACAGCCAAAGCCAAGTGGAAGGCAACGAACACATACTGGAGGCAGAGCTTCTGCTGCGTTCTCAGCCTGTCACCGAGTACATCTATAAGTGAACTAGTACACACACATACATATGCACGAGTCTAATCCAGAATTTGATGCTTTTGCCGCCCAACTGCTAAAGAGACGGAGGAGTGACAAACGGTGCCGGCAACTCACCCATGCCCACCCAAGGTTCCAAGGGACCTGCGGGAGCAAGCACCGTGACGACATGACTTTGGTCCGGGAGGCAACGCCCTGGCCAGGGCTTGGCGCTTGGATGGCGCCTGGACTGGAGTCTCCACCGGGGCTTCTTCGTCAGTTCCTGTTGATGGTCCTGTGAAAGAGGGACACTTCTAGTGAGCCCCTCGCCTCAATGGGACCCACCTTCTTTCGTGCGTGCCTACCCAGAGACTGCCGCGTCGTGAAGCGGAGTCATTACCACGACACCGTTGGTTAACCGACGCGGGGGTGATGAACTAAATAAACAACGTGAGACACGCACGGACAAGACAAAGAAGTCGACCCGCGCAGCACCGTGTGTGTCTGCCTCTTTGTCCTGTCCGTGTACGCTTTGCACCATCTTTTTTTTCGTTGTGTGTGCACTAATTAGTTAAGCTACACACATTTGCAGCAGGGGGTAGGTATGTGGCTACCGCTTTATTACAAAACAAAACTGCCATACTGCTTGTTTGAGGCTATTGCCACTAGGGGAAGTGCTCGTCTGAAAAATTGGTCTCCTGAACCACTTCAAGGAGCACACTGATTCCATTGGTCACGCCATTCTAACCACCTTGCAACTATGCAATGCTCGACAACATATCTCTCAAAGAGGTATCAGACCCACAAATGATGGCTTATGAAGCCATAACGATGCACTCTCTTAATTCCATCACAATTCTCTTATTCCTTTGCAGCCTTGTCCTTAGAGCAGAAATGCGAGTATTTATAAATTTATTAGTTTGCATGGTCCCTGACAAGCTTTCAGAATGACTTACTTTAATTTTATACAGATGCATTTGCAACTTATTAACAGGGTGGTGGTAAAACCTTCACCACTTACATCGGCAGTTGAAACTAAAGCACCGTAGATGACCTAACGGCTCTTCAACATCGCTTCCCAAGCATTGACTGCGAGCAATAGTGATAGTGTAATCTATTTTAAGATACCATCATACGTGTCTTCACTCCACATATTGGCGCTTCCAAAGTCGTACCAGATGCTTAAAAGCTGAGACGTACAGAATCATCTTCTACCATACAGTGATCCATGCCCCTGCGTCCTCTCTCCAACTCATCTTGCACTCTTTTTCTCCTCTCCCCAAAGGAGCAGATCTCTGAGCTAGTCCTTGCAGAAAGGAGGAGAATGTCCTTCCTCAAACAGAAAGAAGGAATCGAGGGAAAATGTTTTTTTTTTTTTTTTTGGCTGTGGGTAGGGTATCTAATCAAACAATGAAGCAAAAAGTTCAATTTCAGCCTTCCTTTGTCAGAGAATGGCATCTTGCCACCTTCACTCCACCCCAAAGATTTGTAGCGTGGTGGTTTCCAATTTTAACGGTGGCATCACAGCAAAGAGGGCCAGACCATGCCAGACTTAAGGACCAGCCCACAGTACTATGATAACAATGCTGTGAAGCGGTAACTTTAAAACCGAGTAAGGCTAGGTCTGGTGTATAAGGAAGGCCAGTGCTAGTCACAAAACTTCCAGGAAATGGTCGATTTGAACCACACAACGTTATGTGAGTGACAGAAGAGGACAGAACATAATTTGAAAGCAAAAGAATTCCATTAGCTGACTACTGCAATGAAAGCTTGGTGCATAAACCTGAAGGTAAATCTGGACAGTAAGCCCAACCATATGGCATATGCAAGAGTCGCCTTAACCTCAACCTTTATATTTAAAGATATAATAGAGCTGTTGCTAAATTACCCAAGCACCAAAGAGCACGCTGAGAAATTAGGTGCACATGCTGAAATCTGCATTAAGGTTCAAAGTAAATAGTGAAAAATAAGGCAAACACATGTTTGAAGTGCAGTTTGCTTTTTACGTTTTTACTTAAATACAGTTAGTGCTGCAGATGCCAGCTTGAGCGTCTGTGAGTGTAACTACACTTGCAAGAGGCTCCCTCAGAACTTGGGTAATTCAGCAAAAGGTCTATCAAGTTTTATGCACCTAGCCTGCTATTACCGTATTTTTCACACTATAATCCGCAGGCTACACATGTCTAAACTACCGTAAAATACCGGAGCAAGCGCCCGCCCATATTTTGAAGATAATTGCGAGAAAAAAAGGGGATGGGCGCATGTGAGGTCACCAATTCTACATATATATGTACTGTGCTTATTTTTTCAGATGTTTTAAATTTTGGGGGTGGGTGCTGAGGGGAGAATGGGCATATGCATGGTATTCTATGGTATGTACAGGCTGCAAACTATCCAAGAAAAACCTTTTTTTTTTCATTCGAATTTGGTTTTTGCGGATCGTACATCGGGTGCAAACCATATAGTACCACGCAGCTCCGACGTCGCACCACCGCAGTGGCGCTTCTGTCGGCACGGGGCATGTACAGACGCTTCACCTCGCGTGATTTCGGTTTCTGCACTCGCACAGTGCCCCCACCCGGTGTGGGCAAACTCCCGCTTGTTTGTAAACAATGCATTGAACTACAGCCCTGAAAATACGGGTACCTCGTGAAGGGTCGTGTATTTCTAAATGAATCGCTACATAAATGAGAATGAAGGCAGCGCACCCTGGGCCGTTGGGGAGGCAGGGAACCGCCGCACCAGCAGCAGAGCCGGTGACTGCGCCGCCTGCGCCGGAGGTCGACGCTCACGGCGGCTGGGAAGAGGAGCAGCATGGCCGCCACGGCAAAGGTGTGCAGCAGGGCCGCTTGGAACACAAAGGCCCTCAGGGCGGGCACCGGGATCAGGGCCGCCGCCACAAAGCCACCCACTGTGCTTGCCCAGACCAGCAGCATCGCTCGTGCCCA
This sequence comes from Ixodes ricinus, assembly GCA_037355805.1. Lineage (NCBI taxonomy): Eukaryota > Metazoa > Arthropoda > Arachnida > Ixodida > Ixodidae > Ixodes > Ixodes ricinus. The sequence continues at coordinate 59,688 of JAZHYW010008622.1, read as the reverse complement.
CGCACTCTGAGCACCTGCCCCGTGCGCTCCTGGAAAGGAGGGGGCGCGTGGTGTCACGTCGTCATCTAGGCCAGGTAAGAATACGTTCATTCTCTGAAGGCCACGGTGCAAGGGCATTTGCACTGTAGAAAGGGCTTGTGTCAGCCGGCTTTTGAACAAGGTCACGGCCGAAGAGAGACGCAGAGAAAAAACCACCCGCGAAATTATCGAGGCCTTCTTTATTTCGTCCCCAGGGACTACAAGCTATGTCAGCGAGCCGTCTGTGGATCATATCTTACAAGGAAATATCTTTTTTTTTGCGCCCAACCATGAGTGGCACAAGCAATCTCCAGTAAGCCCCTTTGGAAGATAAGAGCCATGTGTAGAGCGTCTTGTTGCCTGCACATCATGCTACCCGATAATGATGCGCTAGTATGCGTCTTTTTAAGTAGTACAGTTTAGTTGCGAGCACCGCTGTTGTCCTGTCATAGGTGTTTCTTTTGTGGTCCTGTTTTTTTTAAGTTGTTATTCCCATTATGTTAAACTATTATCAATTTGCCCAGTTTAACACTCTGATTCAAACGCAGCAGTAGATATGTCGCAAACTTTTGTCCAACCTCGAGGTTCGACTACTTTGGCAAATCTTCAACCATTTGTCGAAATTCAACTATTTTGCCAAAAGTTTAAAAAATGTGTGGCAAACTGCTAGGCAATTGTTTTGCATATGTGAAACGTTCTAGCATCATGTCTAGCCTGTTCAGCCAGACGCCTACATTCACGGTGCTCTTCATTAGATAATTTAACGAGTGGCATTTGTACACTTAAAATGATAAGCTGGTGATCTTCCAGAACCTTTAAACCCACCTCCTCTCGCACCTCACCTCCTTGCCTACCCATTAACCAATCAGTGTCGAGCACCTCACTCCTCCTCTCCCATCCGTCAACCAATCTGTGTCGAGACTTGCGGCCACGCATTTATACAGGCTTCACTTTTGGGCTTCACGAAATGCTGAACACCTAGCCAAAGAATGTTTCACATTAACATATAAAAACAGTGCACAAAAGGCACAGACAGATGAAAGAATGCACACAGGAACCAGTTCTCATCCTGCGTACTTCTTTTGTCAGTCCATGTCTTTGTGCGCTGTTATATTTATTACGGTACTAGAAACAATGTTTTATTCCCGCTTCTAATTTTATTTTCCCTCGAGCTAAGGCAAAACAAAGAATAAAAATAAAAAAAATAATAAAAAAGAATTTGCCGGATCACGGATTTGCGTGAGATACCACAAACGCCGAGTCAAAACAATTCGACATCGCGGCTTTTACGGTGCATTACCTTCATCAGGCGCACGCCACCCCCTCTCCTTTCTTCTTCCTCTCTACGGGGGGGGGGGGGGCCGGGAGGAGCACTTTTCCGCGTGTAGACAGAGAACGTTATCCTTCTGATCCTCTCCTAGTATTCGCGTCTCCAGCTCGCCGCTCGCCCTCCCGCGGCGGAAACGGGAAGCGCTCTAGTGAGGGTCCCCCGATTCTCCTGCTCAGCGGGCACGGCGGAACTGCTCGTGATCATGGCTCGCTAAATGTCGTTTCTGAATGCAAACAACACTCTTCACTGTCCCAATGTGGTGCTGCAGCCGGTATGGGATTGTACCTTATTAGAGAGTTTGAGTATTGCGCATAGAAGCAAACGCAAGCGGTGTGCGTTAGCGCTAGAGTTGCGTGCCCCACGCTGTGCGTGCGCCTCATCGCCATGCGCCATCCAAAACCGCAATTTTGGGCTCCGCGCACTCACAGCGTGGAACACGCAAAGCTAACGCAAACACACTGCGCTTGCCTTCGCTCGTATACGCAATACTAAAACTCACAACTGTTTCACCGGCTTCCAACGCCAACGAAACGTACTGCAGTAAGCAGACGTGCAAGCAGGTAGGCGTTCCTTCGAACTGGAAAGGCTGAGATTGGCAAAACGACGGCGAGCAAATACAAAAGAAAATAAATGTTATAAAAAAAAACAATAATTAATTATTTTTTTGGGGGCATTTGATTTGGAGGTTTATTGGCGGCGATTTTGGACGTTTCGCCGATAGTCGAAAGTCGCGACTTTGATAGCACAATATACTTTACCCACAATTAATATAATTTTATATGAATTTCTCACATTAGCTAGAATCTTTTCATTGATTTTAGACTATTTTTATTTTATTTGTAATTAAAATGCTGCAATTGGCACCAGTCATGATAATTAGCACACGTAATTGTCATATTTCTTCGCGCATTTAAAATTAAATCATAAGCAACAAATTATATTAGAGCTTGAAAAATTACTTATTCAAATATGTGAATTTTATTATTATTATCATTAATACAAATCGCGGCAATGTATGCCTCCAATTAACGCCAAGATCACGAGAATACGCTATTTAACCATAATTGTCTTTCCAGAAAGGTATAATATTGTTTTCTTTTTATCATATGAAAAACTCTGACATCGTTATCAAGATAGACAAACAGTCAAACACTGGATGTAATATGAAGCCCTACGCGTCACGCGGTGCTATAAAAAACACACAGACACTTCAGCTGTTTGACTCGGATCCCGTCTTTGGGTTGTTGCAGTGAGAGCAGCGTTTATTAAGTTATGCGTTTCGTGGACATATTGTAAAAATTGGAATTATTCTCTTATTCTTGTGCTGGAAATAATGTTAAACCAATTAATCATCTAAACAACCAAAAAACCAATAAAAGGCCCGCAGTTCATTATTTCCCATGACAATTATCTGAGCGAGAAAAAGGCAGCGAGAACGCACAAATATCAGCACTGATTTTTTCAACAACTACAAATATCAGCCTGGGTCGAACATGTATGTCACAAAATAAAGTTTCCGCGAACAACTTTTCTAAGTAAATAATTACGATGTGAGACACATCTTGAGTCATGAAGGAATCGGAAATTAAGACCTATATCGAGAAATTAAATCCAAAATAGAGGTAAGTTTCGGTTTCGCTCCAGAATTAAAACGCGCATCCTTCCGTAAATAATACTCTAAACATCGTTCTTGTTTTCAGGTTAAAAAGGTAACCTGCGCTCATAACACCCCAGCTTCCTCGTATTACCAGAAATAATATATGTCGCTCAGTGAAGCCAGCACACTAGACAGGCTCAACAGCGGCACGCATCTCTGACCCTCACTAAACCCGCCATCTTGGAAAATGAGTGGCGCCACCTATAGTTAGTTGGAGTCGCGAATAGCCTTTTGCTTCTATTTCTTAGCACCCTTCGAGCGCAAGCACCACGGCTGTCTCGTCATTTTTGGGAAGAAGGGAAAAGGGGAGGGGGGGGGAGGGGGGGGGGCGGGGGAAAGCGCCAAAGTGTAGTCTCATGCGGAACGGCAGTGCGCAGCTGCGCGCTCGCGGCTACGCTCGTCGCCGCACGTAATCGCAAAACCGCCGTCGCCGCCAAACACCGCCACAAACTACCACAAACAAACCAATAAATAATAATAATAATAAAAAAAAGAAAGGCCAACAAGAATGGCGCACCAACGACGCACCTGGGGGCCGACCATTACAATGTAACTCTGACCGTCGAAGCCCGGACTCGAGGGAGAAAGAAAAGCCAGCGGACGGCGGAGAAGACAATCGCGCCCACGGGGTCGGCGGCGGGTCGCCCGGTGATGAAGACATTATCTCCAAGGAGAAAAAAAAATATGAGGCGGGAGAAAGAGGGACGGTAGAGGCGAGGGCCCATCGGCTGGGGTGCTCTCGCTGGCAAAGCCGTGGGTGCCCCCTTCTGCCCGAAAGTCCCCTCCGTGGGGGGAAATGATGTTCATTGAAGAGAAGGACAACGAGGGAGAAAAAAATAATAATAAACAAGACCGCTTATGCGGGCACGTGTTGCGTTGCGTTGCGGTGCGGTTTCAGATCGCGTTTTGGCGCGCCGGCCCGACGTTTAAAGTAAAGGGGGCATTAAACTCTCGCCCAAAAAAGCTATAGTTCTTAGGGGAATTCGGTTGGCTACGTAGGTCACAAATATAAAGCTCCCCCTTCCAATAATGAGAAGAAATTAACCGAAATTTACGGCGCGAGCCAGATTTTCGAGTTGGAGGCAGAAATCCGAAACTAAGGTGTATTTCTTTCGGCTCGAAATCCCGTCGTTTCTTTGCGTTTGCGGAAAATGTTCGCGAGCCCTTAATTTTCGCGGAATTTCGGCGAATTGAAAAAATTCGCGAAATTTGAGGACACGCGAAAAATTTCGATCCTTAAAGGGGCCCTGCAATCATAATTAAGCGTCTACCTTTTTTGCGGTTTCCACGTCTCTTGGGGTTCGGGCAAGCCAGCGGGCACGGAGAGAGTCACTAAATATCAGTGCGTCATATTTTAACCGGACGATGCGGAAACCTCCTCCACCGACGAGGGCGACCCGCGGTACCGAAAGCGCGCGTAATGTGACGTCTTAGGTCCTGGGCTTACTACTGGTCAGAGCCGCTGAAAGCTTCTTTTTAGTCGAAATACAAAACATAAGTGGCGCGAACCGTTTCAATTATTTATAAAAGTAGTTTTTGTTCAGTATTTGAGATCAGAAAAGAAACAAATGCAGTTTATAAAGTACGGAAACAAGAAATGATCCGTCGACATACCCGCCACCAAGCGGTGGAAAAGGCGGCGCCTACTAGAAAGGAGTAGTGGGATCAGGCGCCGACACGGAAAGGTCCCGGATGTACGCGGCGGCGCTGCGGCCGTAGGGACCGAAGGACCCGGCCGGCTCTGAGCGTTCCCAAGGCCTTCGGTGAGCAGCTTTGTCTTGCGGTTTGGCCGTTTCGCGGTATGGCAGCGCGAAGTGGCTCCCATTCTGAACTGATCTTTACCCCGTGTTTGCTGTCGTTTGTGGCCAATGAAGTGTCATGCCGAATTTGTGTTTAATTGCGCAGCAAATGCAATGAGAGCCGCTCTAGCTGCCCGCTACATACAGCCTATCCAGAACACGCTTTAGTGGCGCCCTCTCGCGCCGTCGACACGGAGTACGGCAGCCGTGAGCGCTCGCTCGGCTCACCACCCCTCGTCTAGTTCACGGCCACTCAAGCAACCAAGGACGTCATGAAGGAGGTTATTTTTTGCTTGTTTTTGTAATTTTAATTTGCCTATAACTTCTAAAATAAATCGAAATTCGAGAAAAGAAAAGTGTCATTAAGTTACTACGTTCAGTGCGCTCAGGTTTGGTGCAAATTAAAAATTAGTAAAAAAGCCATTGCAGGGCCCCTTTAAAGGGACAATGAAGGCGATTTAATTTAATTTGTTTAAATTGTGTTTTTAGGCTTCTTGGGAACCTGGCATACTGCCTAAATTTTTATAGACATTTGTGACGCATATTTCTATATCTACGAAAGAACTGAAGAAACCGAAACTCAACTATCTGCGTTTCTCGTTTTTGGGCCTCCGAAAACGGAGGTGACGTACGGAGTGACGTCACATGTGAATTGTCGGTACCGGTAGCATTTAGCGCGTCGAGACTCTGGTTACCGCGGTGGGTTATAGCAGCGCGGTGGCGCGGTCGTTTCGCCGAATTTGTCAACATGGACGGCAATGCCGCTCTCGCGAGCGAGTTCGAGCTTCCGTTCGGTAACCGAACACCAACGGAACGGGAGTACGTGCGTGGCGGCCTCTGCTATCACCCGACGGAGACCGCACAGCCGGCAACGAGCGGCCCGCATGCCGAAGGACGGACGCCGGGGAGATTCCGAGGGGAGAGCGGCAGCGATCTGGCCGTTCTGGCCGTCACAAGCGGCGCGTCAGCGCACAATCGCTGACGCGCGACGTCGCAAACGGCGCGCGTCAGCCCGTTTGGCGGGGCCAAGGCGCGCGACGTCACAAACGGCGCGACGCGCCGTTTGTGACGTCGCGCGTCTTGGCCCCGCATCGGTCACGCGAGCTCCGCTTCTCCTGGCTTCTCCCGCAACTCTCGGGGCGTCGCGCCAGTCGATCCCGGTGCAATTATTGCCGCGACTGTTTTATTGATTTGCGCGGCACACAAGCGCCGGTTTCGGCTGAAATTTGGGCAACGTGGCCTGAGACGTGCCTGGAACCCAGTTCAATCGCCAAAAAGATGTCCTAAATTGCCTTCATTGTCCTTAAAGGACCCATGAAACGAATTTTGGACCGCAATATATCAAGGCGTATTGGCATTTTACTAATAGTACATCAGTCCAGCGGGCCAAAAAAAGTAGAAAGTCAACAAGCCTGACTTTCGGTACGAAAATTGAAAAACCAGCGGACTATTTCGTACTCCTTCCTTCGTAGGCTGCCCTCTCTCTGTCAACATCCGCGGATCTCCCGCAGCGCGTCGTTGGCCCCCGCAGCGCGTCACCGGCCCTAGAAGATTAGCCAGTCGCACGACACTCGGAGCTCACTTGCATCACCGTTCAGCCTAAGCTGACATTGCTGTGGAAGCTACGTGCTTGCCGGACCAATCAGCGCCTCTTCACCATCACGGGCACTTCATTCGGCTGCGGGGGTATGCGCGATGACGCGTGATCGACGCTGGCACAAGTGCTGGCATTGCCACCAAGGAGCAAGTAGCTTCACAGTCACCGCCAGCCTTGCTAGCGTCACGGGTGCGGGAAAGCAATTCTTTCTGGATTTTGATTGCGACGGACTAATCTCCATGGACGAATCGCGCCATCCGTTCGCTATGTACGAGCGCTCGCTCGAGTGCACCGTTAGGAACGAGAAACATGGCCCATCCGTTCTAAATATGAACCTGTTCGATTATGAATTGCGCGTTATTACACGTGATGCTTGACCAGTTCCGAACAGAAATTTGAAAAAGTTGGAAAGTTCGTTTCATGTACCCCTTTAAAGGAGTCATGAAACGCTTTTCCAACTTTTTCCTGTTTAGCTTTCCTCCTCAACTCATAAATCGCGCATTCTACCAAACAGTTCAAGAAGACGGAAAGGGGAGTCCCGTCTTGCTCGGACTCTCGTTTGTCTAATCCGGACATATCCATTCTCCCCTAGAAGATTAGCCGTCGCTCAAAATCCAGACAGAAGTTGCTTTCCCCACCCCGTTCACCACGAAGCTGACAGTGCTGTGGAAGCTACGTGCTCTTTGGGCAAGCCACACTTTTGCCACGTGATCACGCTCTCTCGCGCATACCCACGCGCAGAGAATGAGGTCAGATGGTGAAAGGGAGGCGGCTGATTGGTCCGGCAAGTGCGTAGCTTCCACCACAATGTCAGCTTAGGGGTGAAGGGATTAAGTGAGCTCCGGTGTCGTGTGACGTTCGTATGGGCCCGGTGACGCGCTGCGGGGGCTGGTGACGCGCTGCGGGGTCCGCGGATGTATCACAAAGAAGAGGCAGCGAGCTTACGAAGGAAAGGAGGTACGAAATAGTCCGCTGTTTTTTTCAAATTTTCGTACCGAAAGCCAGGCTTTTGACTTTCTACTTTTTTTCTTTTGGCCCACTGAACGATGTGCTATTAGTAAAATACCAATATAAATTGATATATTGCAGTCCAAAATTTGTTTCATGGGTCCTTTAAGAGTTTCAATTGAGGCGTCTGGAATTCGCGAATTTCAGGGGCCGCGATTATGTCCTCCGTGACCGATTCGCGAAAGATAGGGGCCGCGAAAATAAAGGGTTTTACAGTAGATCGTAAGCGTTTGTAAATAGCAAAATAGGGAAAAGACAAAAAAGAAAAAGAGAGGCCGTAGCCACTGCGGAAAGCGACGCATCAAAGAGGGGCGGGGCAACGGTTGGGGGCGAAAATAGCACGCGAGAGACAAGGGTCGTTGAGCCGCTTCCGTTCCACGGTCCGTTTAATAATCCCTCGACCCCTGCCCCCCCCCCTCCCTCCCCCCAAAAAAAGGAAAACGCAATAGTGTTTTTTAGATATCACTTTGAGTTACGAGCAATTCCGAAACTTTTATTTGAAGACGTCGATCCTCAAATGAAAGTTGGTTTCGAATGGCTTGTAACTCAAATTTTCTATCTCCCAAAGTCACTATTGCAAAAAATAAATAAATAATAATTGTATGACATACGCGTCTTGCTTCAAACTTCTTTTTTAAGTTTTTTGTTTGTTTTGTTTTGCGTTTTTGCGCATCTTGCGCGCGTCTCAAGACAACATCGCTCTCCGGCTGTGCCACAATCGCAGGCTGCGGTATCGAGCGCGCAGGGCGGCATGCTGCGAGGAAACGACGACGCAACCACCGGAGCGGAACGTCCCACGACAAGGGCCTCGCGTACGCTCGGAAAACACGAGGCGAAAACGAACAAGAGGCCAGCAATTTACTCGAAAACGGCAACCGGCACTGCAAAACGCACACCGCAATGCAAAAAAAAAAAAAAATTACTTGCAAAAAAAGGAAAGAGGGATCAACCTGGTGCTTTTTTGTCGAAGGGGGCTTCCCCACGGTCGACGGGACCCCTGTCATTACCTCACCCGTTGGTGCATAGGTGACCGCGAGTGCGCGTCGGACTGTCGGACAAGCGACAGACCCCGCGCAGCGCAGGGTGCCTCGGAAATCAAACTGTTGGGACAACGGGCCACGGGGTCACGATTCCCGTAAACACAAAAATAACTGTCAAAAAAAAAGGAAAAAGAGGAGACGGGGGGGGGGGGGGGGGGTTCAAGCGTGGCAGATTTAACACAAACAAAAAGACGAAAAAAAAAACTATATAGACTTTTTTATATACATTTATAGCGAAAATAACAATGAGTGGAAGAAGGTTCCGCGCTGAAAATGATGGGAGTTTTCGAATGTGCCTTTAGTTCCGCGAATAATAAAGTGCTTTGAATGAAACCTCTCGAAAGCATATTTTATAGTCTCTTCAAAAACGCATGGTGCTTTTCTTCTTTAATGCGAAATCATTAACTGTCCCATGGAGCGAGCCGACGTCATCAGCTTTGAAGCCGTGCCAAACGGCACCTAAACTCCTTTCTCCAAGTGAAGCCGGCTCCTAGCTTTGAAACCACGCGAAAGCCTAGCCAAACGGCACCTAGTTTCCCGATCCCAAAGGACTGCGGAGTGAAGCTGATGGATTTCGGATTCCATCCCATTTGCAGGCACGCGTCACAGTTTCAAGAAACAAGGCTCCCATTGGCCGCTGCGCGTCAGTTTCAACGACCGCCACCCCATGGCGCTGCGTGTCCGCGAGGCAGCGGCTCCACCTCTCCACGCCCGTGGTCAGCGCGCCGAGGACAGCGCGCTTGCGTCGACCGTCGACGAAGGAAGAGAGCGGAAGAGCGGCGTGCATGCTTTCGCATTCACAACTCATAAGAAGTGCTAGGCGTACCTCCAACCCTTCTTTTTTCTTTCTGTTTTGATTTTCACATACTGTAAACGGCTTATTTTTCGCGGGCTCAATATTTAGCGATTTAGGTCAAAGCTGAAGTTTTGGAATAATTCGCGGGTTCTAATTTTCGCGAAGCGGAGGGATCTCAACATAGATTCCAATGTGTTCACAATTGTATCAATTTTTCGCAAATCGTAGGCGATTCGCGAAAATTAAGTCGTTTACAGTATTTCTTTCTTCAGTACCTACAGCACATTTCGTCATTACAGTAAAGAAAAAGCTAAAAAAGAAAACAGCAGATAACAGTGATAACCCCCCCCTCCTCCAGTAGAAATACTAGCACTGAAATAATTTCCAGAAAATAACCTTTGGCAATAAAATGCCAAAAAGCACCGATGATCGTGTTCGCGATAAGTGTTGCGCAGTGTCTGCGCGATGAAAACACAACATCAATGTGTGTTATTTATTTTTTTTACATGGTGCTTTAGTTTTATTTCAAAAGTATATTGGATACTCTGCAACAAACAAATCATTTTGACGACACCCTTTTGATTCTAAGAGAAAAAAAGGGAGAAAACCAGTGAGTCCTTGTTCGAGCTAACAGTGCCGCACTTCGTACACTGTGCGACATGGTTAACACAAGCAAGCGATCAACAGTGATTTTTTTTTTAATTTAGAGACTGAAAGTGCTCATCTAGAGCACTAATCTAAGCAGTAAAGTTTGGTGCAAGTAACATATGAAGAAGCGTCAATGTTGTGTTTGTGCTTATCAGTGTACTGCTGCAGAAAAAGTAAATAAATACCTAACAAAAATTGAGGGTCAATTATGCAAGCTGGTGAAGGTAAATATGCTGACTGGAGTTTTCTGAGGGACGGCACGTTTGGGTTTTCTAAAGGAGGACATAATTGCAGCTGTATTTCAGTCTACCCATCAAACTGACACACATAGAATTGAGTTTCATGAGCAATGCAGTGGACACCAACATCTAGTCTCAAACTTCCTGGAACGCAACGTCGTGTCTTTTAGCGTCGCCATCGTCTTCCTTTTGAACTGCTGCTTTTCATTTATTTGGAAAAGTCTTCTCAAAGCGTCTTCAGCGTCTTTTGCAGTCCTCTTTCTTCTGATTTCTTTGTCTCTTTTTGTTGTTTCCAATGTTGGCCAACTATAACGGTGGCACGGGATTCGCGCAACAATGTACGCTGCAAAATCTGAGTTTGCTTTTGTAAAAGTGCAATTCTACATAAATAAAAATTGTACCAGTAAAATCCCGTAAGGACGCCCACCCAAAATGAAGAGATTAATGGTGAAAAGTATGGGGTGGGCTATCTTTGGAGATGCCACAGCAATACTTTATCAAAAATTAATGATAAGCGCCGGAGCACCCCCTACAAACTATGTCACGCGGAAACTGATACCGCAGATCGCGGACACGGCAAATTTGCGTTCCACGATGCGATAAACACGCTGGTATTCGGTATACAAACTCCTGTGTCACAAGAAAGGATACCACAAGTGGCCGACGCAGCAGATTCGTGGTTCACGGTGCGAAGGATTCGTGGACATACCTCGGCAAACCTCACTCATGAGGGCCCTCACTCACTCACCCTCATCTTCACAGGTGAGGTGAGGGTGAGTGAGTTCCTGAACCAGGAAAATTCATGAGTGTGAGGGTGAGTGAGGGCCGTGAGGGCTGTGAGGACCGTGAGTGCGTGAGGGCGTGTGAGGGCCATGAGTGCGTGAGGGGCGTGAGGGCGGTGAGTGGCGTGAGGGCCATGAGTGCGTGAGGGGTGTGAGGGCGGTGAGTGCGTGAGGGGTGTGAGGGCCATGAGTGCGTGAGGGGCGTGAGGGCGGTGAGTGGCATGAGTGCGTGAGGGGCGTGAGGGGTGTGAGGGCCGTGAGGGCGGTGAGTGCGTGAGGGGTGTGAGGGCCATGAGTGCGTGAGGGGCGTGAGGGCGGTGAGTGCGTGAGGCCCCCTTCAGACGGAGCAACTTTCTCAGCAATTTTGGTGTTGATGGCGGGTTGTTCCCTAGCTTTCCCTAGATCGACACGAATTGCTGAGATCGGGTCCGGCTCGAAACAAGCGAGCAACTCGGAGCAATTTGAAGACGTTTGAAGCGGCTGCATCCAATCAGGGACGCGATATTTTCACGTGATACCTCGTGCCGGTGATGATGACAACAAAAGACTTGGTTCTGGTTTGAAATTGATCGTTTTTGGAAATAAACTGTTTCAGAAAGATGCATTAGTATTCTCAACGAGATTTAAATGCATAAAAACACGTTTATAGCGCGTAATTGTGTGTCTAAATAGTGCAAGAAAAATAAAATTTCATGATGATGATGGCAAATTGCAGCAATTGGTTGCTGCGTGTGAACGCGGGCGGCCCGTGTTGCTGGTGTTGCGACGTCAAGTTTCTGGGCGAAATTGCCCCATCTGAAGCGGGCCTGAGTGGCGTGAGGGCCATGAGTGCGTGAGGGGCGTGAGGGCCGTGAGGGCGGTGAGTGCGTGAGGGGTGTGAGGGCCATGAGTGCGTGAGGGCGCGTGAGGGCGGTGAGTGGCGTGAGGGCCATGAGTGTGAGGGGCGCATGAGGGGCGTGAGGGCCATGAGTGAGTGAGGGGCGTGAGGGCGGTGAGTGGCGTGAGGGCCATGAGTGCGTGAGGGGCGTGAGGGCGGTGAGGGCCGTGAGGGCGGTGAGGGGCGTGAGGGCCATGAGTGCGTGAGGGCCATGAGATGCGTGAGGGCCGTGAGGTTCAGTGAGGGTGAGTGAAGGGCTGAAGGTGAGTGTGACTGTGAGGATGAGGGTGAGTGAGGGGCTGAAGGTGAGTGTAGCTGTGAGGGTGAGGGTGAGTGAGGGGCTTAGGTGAGTGTGGCTGTGAGGGTGAGGGTGAGTGAGGGCGACCTAAAATGCCGACCTCTGCTCGTGGAAGCCCGCCAAGGACTCGCATCTCACGGGAACAGATACCGCAGATCGCGGACGCAGCAGAAAAGCATTTCACGATGCAAAATACACGCAAGAACAACTCGCGTGTGTTACAGCTAAAATTCAATATCGCGCACGCAAATCGTGACAAAAACACGGGAACCCTCTACGAACTGAGGAACGGATACCGCAAATCGCGAACGCAGCAGATTCGCATTTCACGATGCAACATACACGCAGGAACAAACAGAGTGTTACGCGAGCCGATATCGCGCGCAGATCGCAGACAAAGACGCAGGAACCCGCTATGAACTCGCTTCTCGGACACACCGGCACTCGCCGATCGCACCGTTGATGGGGCGATTCCCCCGTTGGAAATCGCCAGACATCCAACGGGAATCGGGGTAGGGGGCGATGTTTCGGAATTTTATGTTACAGATATTTAGCCAGAAAAACAGGATGGGCGATCTTTCGGGGGAGGTGCCCTCTACGGGGATTTTACGGTAGTTGTATTTGGTCTATCTATTAAACTGGTCGTCTCATACAGAACTGCTGCGCTTTTACAGCGCATCTCCTTTCCCGTCTCTTCTTTATCGCAACTACCACGGAGGACGCACAGACTGAGGTCGGAGAGTGACTTGTAATGTGTGTGACAACTGACATGCGAAGACGTCCAATTAGTTGAAGGCACGGGAGGTTTGCCGGCAGCCTACTCTGCTGCCTTCACGTCCATCCCAACGCACGCCTTCACGCAACAGAAAATCTGGGTTTGCTCCGGTTAGAATGCAACCCCACATTAACGAAGGGCTGAGGCAACTCACCTGCGGCGGGATGCGTGCCTTGGCCGCGTCCTCGTAAGCGTGAGCGAGCAGGAAGAGGTTGTCGAGTCCCAGGCCCAGGGGCGAGGAAGGGCAGCACTCGGGTGGTGGCCGCGTTGAAGGGCAGCCCCAGCAGGGCACACAGACCCAGGCCGGCCCCCACGGCCCCCACAGCCAGGAGGACCCCAGGGCACCCAGGAGACCACGCGACCCTGGGGGGTCCAGGGGGCGCCACAGGACAACCCACGCATACCCCATCTGGAAGGGGCCGCGGCAAAGAACAAACTTCGGATGTTCCCGTTTAGACAGCGTAGAGTAGGCCTGCCCTTGAGAAACGGCAACACTGGTTTTTGCTGTAGGTGAGGATTTTAGCCGACGTGGTACCACTGCTATACTCCATTTCACTGTAACTTGGCAAACGGCGGAGGCAAGGTCCCAGTAACCCAATAACTCACGAGCGAGAGAGAAAAGAGTCACCTTTGTACAAATTTTAGTGATGGGCTAATCATCTAGGGTGAGAAAAGTGACGTTTGAATGGGCAATGAGAGCCTGGGGTAAGGGGAGTCCGCCTTTCCCTCTTCTCCAGCTGGTTGGGTTACACTCTCACCCTCTGTACCTTTTGTAAGGGCTGTCACGTGCTTCATCTTTGTCGTTCTGGTTGGTTTGAAGGGGCCGTGGCATTCGCTCTCTGCCAAGTTACTTTGTAACGAAGTATAGCCTGGGGTCTTTAACGTGCATCATGTTATAGTGACACATGATCATCATCACACACCAGTGCGAGGCTCATCCAGATCGAAATGGGCAGGGGTGGGAATTGAACCCAGGATGCCTGGGGTTTGCAGCAAAGCGAGCTTTCGGTCCACGTGCTTCAGGCTGCGACGTGCAAACACACTCGGCCACCGATCTCCCCAAAATGTGCCCAAATAGAAGCACATTTCGGGAATGCTCCTCGCTCAAAGTGAATCTCACAACGTAAATACTGCGCTAAAATATATATGCTTTTTTTTTCTGTGAAAGTTCACTTTGTGAGTTTAGGGCTTAGTATAGAGTTCCTCTAAATGTTCTTGCCATAGGTTTGTAATGCTGGCAAAGGAACTTAAGGCAAGGATTTATTGAAAGACTATCAACGAAGCGAGGAGTTAGAAACGAAGGAGCTCACCATGAGCAGGCACCCCAGGGCCACCCTGGTGGGATTCACCTCCGAGAAGTCCTTTATGACGTCGGTGAGAGAGGTGCCTGTGAAGACGTGCATGTCGCCCGCAACCTTGCGGCTCACGTTGGGCGGCGATTCCGAATCGCCCTCTTTGAGCACCTCTCCTGCGGGACGAACAGAGAGTCACCGTGGTGCGTGCGGTTTCCCACCGAGGAAGGACACTAAGACACGGATGAACAGACAAAAGCGGATGTTCCAGTGGGTGAATATTTATTGAGCGATGGGCATCCAGTTCAACTTATGGCTGGTTCACACACTTGCATTGGACTACAAGTGAGTGAGCACACAAACTATTTTCAAGTCTCTAGTGCCTGCTCAAGACTGCCTGTTCAGCAGCACAGCCAGTCAAAGCAGTCACAAGAGGCTCCAAGCCGGTGTTTAAGCCTCTCCGGTCATAAGCAGTCGGCAAGTGTGTGAACTAGCATTTAGAGGCAGTTCTGTGTGCCTGTCGTACGAAAACAGAATGCAGAAAGAGAAAGAGACGGGAATGAGTGAACGTAAGAGAAGAAAAAGAATGAGTAGATGAAGAATGAGCGAACATGTACGCTGTGCAACATAGACTAGCATGTTAACAAGTGATCTCTGATATTTCCTGTTTTTGTCAAAGATGTCATCATGACTAGTAGTGTGAAGGAAAATGCTCATTTGATGCACAAACCTAAGTGGTAAAATTTGATGCTCATCAATAACTTGTCATAATCAAATTCGGAAAAGTGCCAAAGCCACGCTCGTGCTAACTGTGTCGTGCAGTGTGTAGGTAAAGGAAAGTTAAAACAAAAGAAAATATCTTCGCCAAAATCATCGCACCCCAAACACAGCAGTGGATATGCCTTAAGAACAAGCCCACCATTCCTGCTTACATTCCCTCTACCGGATGGTTTATAGACCTATAAGCCAGACGACTGAGACTTTATTCGCTACTTTGATTTCTTTCATTGCTGCGAAAAGGCTCGTTTGACAGTATTTTCATCGTGGTGTTAATAGAAAAGGCCGAGCATAGCTGGTAGCCATGAATCACTTCTCTTAAATGGACTTTAAAGGAACACTAAATTCCGCCCAAAATGGTATTTCTTTATGTGCCAAGATATGATCCCTATGTTACAAAATAAAGTTATTAGGAAAACGAAAAATTGCACAGTATTTACATGGCAAGACTCATTTTGAGTTCAAAGCAATTTAGAAACATGCCTCTATGTCGAGATGTTTTTAGTTATTTTGTGATGTAAGTGGCTTAGGTCACAAAGAAGTTCAGAGTTCCTTTAAAGGACTTGTAGCAAAACAGACTCTAGGGTAGCGTTGATGCAGAGCAGTCTCCAAGGAAATAATATGGCACAATATTTCTATGAAGTCTCCCTCAACAATTACAAAGCAGTGACATGCCTGGGAATGAGATGTTAAAGGAAGCGGTGTACTATAGGACACTGTGGAGCGGTAACCGTGTCAAGAAGGACGGAACGAGCAGGCACGGGACCAGCGAGGGCACAGTGTGAAATTATTGGAGGCACCGGTACCTGAACATGCAATGTTTCCGGGAGTCCTGCAGGCGTGCATTGGATGGAGAAAAGGAAAGAGAGGTTAGTCGGTGCTAGGTTAGTTTGCACCACGTCATCGGTAGCCCAGGTATATACAGCGCTATATTCTTCAAAAGAAATGACCAAGAACAACGAGAAAATGCAAACATCCGCAAGTTCTTTAGAAGCAGCTCACAAACATGAGTGAAAAGATAAATGTTAATACTAGGCGCTATAATGACCAAACCTTATCCATTAGTCACTGAAAACAAAGCTTATTAGGAAATGTTTGCTGAGCATTATCTGTTAGTAATTAGAGATGAAATCTGTAATGAAACAACTGCTGACACTATTCATTAGTTCCTAAAAAGTGCCTGTTATGGAACATTTGTTAACCATCATTCATTAGCGACTGAAGAGTGCCTGTAATGAAGCAGTTGTTATGACCACATCATTAGTGATTAGACACAAAACTTAATAGGAAAGCATTGCTAAGCATTATGTAGTAATAGACCTTTCCGGAAGATCTCGTCAGACCTCTCCAGTGGTGTATCCAGAAATTTTTGCGGTGGTGGGGGGGGGGGGGGGGAGAACTGAGGCAGCTAGATGTTCATGACTTGGTGTGCAGAGGGATTGGGGGGGGGGGGTCTGAAATGTGGGCCTCTCTTCAATTCCACATTGCACTGCGCAGCATGGGAAAATGTGGGGCCGTTTGGACGTACACTCAGGCAGAGTTCAACACTCCGTACGTCATGGAAGCGGTTTAATTCCTTCTCTCTTACCCACGTGGCGCCACTAAGGTCAGCGGCAGCCAAGGCGATGACCGGCCGTGACCCCATCTACTATTAAACGTCTATTAAACTAATGGTCTATTAAACGTCTGGTAAACTTCTTTCATTGGTGACTACAAAAAGGGTTTTTTATCAAGTGTTTGCTAAAGATTATTCATCAGTGATTGACAATGTCAAGTGCAGGATGTTCTCTGAATAGTGCAAGCACATGGTAAATATTACTGCACCAGTCTAAAAGCATAAAAAAATGTGGAGGATATTAAGAGATAACCACAAATTACACTCTTTCATTTAGAAACAATTGATTCCTGATATGGCGTTTCTCAACGAAAGATTGTGGTTGCCCTTCTCTGTCTGTCTGTGTTTCTAATTCTACCGAAATAGTTGAGAACATTTGTTAAGTGCAGCTCATTAGTGATAAGAGTCAATATTTACTATAAAACATCGCTGAATGTCATCCATTAGGGACTGGACAAAAGGTTTACTAAGCATAGTTCAATAGACCCTTTCCGAAATTGCTCTTGGCAACAATGAGCCGCTGCCTTGACGGCGCTCGAAAGTGCGGCTGGCCACTATGATCGGGCAAGGCGCTGCCATTATGTGGTATGCGCCCGCGATCGCGAGCACCACCGCCGCTGGTCTCGATTCGCTATCGTGGACCAGGAGCCTGGTTGACATTCCAAATTGGTACACTACGGATAAAGTAAATGACAACTACGTCGCCCACAAGACGAGCAACCAAAACCGAAGGCGCAGTTCAAGTTTGTGACTGAAAGTTACTTGGAGGCACCTTCGCACGAAACGGCGACTTTCTTTTTGCGGCTTCGTTCTTACATCGGCGACTGAGTATAGGTTTTCGCATTTTTATTGGCGACGCTGTCCACATCGGCGATAGAGCCGCTTTTCGCGTCTTCGTTCGCGATGCGGTTTACATCGAGGATTGAGTTGCTTTTGTGACACCATCGCTGCCGACGTTTGCACGATCGCGTCCTTTATGGCGTCTTCAGCTTCGGCGGCAGTGGCAGTTTTCGACGCGACATTCGTTTCTCTTAGGCCTTTCGACATCGTTGAAAGCAAATACTGTTAAATTTATCTTCGAGGTCTTGATATTTCGCCAAATTTACGAAGTTTGAATTTCGGGAATATTTGGCGGGCACAATATTTCGCGATTTGGAGGGGTACGCTTAGTATTCTTTACCGTAGGGTAATTTATTTGCGTGATTTATTTTTCGCGATATTTCTTAAGTCGCGAAATTCGCGAAAATTAAGTCCTCGCGAAAATTACGTCGTTTACACTGTACTTGGAATAACTTGTTGCCTCAAGAAGCGGCGACTACCAGCAACGTTCGAAAGGTAGCCAGCGTGACTGAACGGCTTCAGCCTAAAGCCTCGTAAATTTCGTGTTATTATGTTTCCCCACTTGACGTTTTATAACGATTTCTCGGTTGCTTCGAAAAACGGATCACTCGGGGACGAAAAAACCGGGACACATGAAAACAGTACCCGAATTTCAGAATAGCTCATACGGCACGCCCGAATCCTCGGGAAGAGCTATGTGCGTGTGCTCGTTGCTATGATAGTTTTTTTGTTTTTTTTTTTACTGCGCGAGCGGTCACAATGAATCCTCGTGCACGCGCGCATATCCTGACTTAATTCATTTTGAGCGTAGGGAGCGCGCACTTAACAAATTGGGGTTGATATTGATGCATTGATTTGTTGATCAGCTGTATTTTTGCAGCAAAACAGTAAACCTCGTTTTGTTTGGGAGGTTATCCTTCGCGCCTTTCTGCTTGCACAGTGCCGCACAGCAATAAAAACACATCTGGAAAGGCGCTATGCGGGAACTACAGAGTACTGGCCTCTACGACCGTATACCACATAATGGCGGCCGCGGCCCGGCCGGAGCAGCGCACGTGACCACTCCCGGCGAGTGCGCATAGTTTGGAATCGGCGCCGCTAGATGGCGCGGCATTGCTAAAAGGGTCTATTAAAAGAAAAGGCAAAGTTTGTCACGATACATTTGCCAAGCATCGTTTATGGGTTACTGTGAAACGATTCATAACTGATTAAAGATTAAGTGTGCTATGAACAAAGAAAGAAGTGAGATCATGAGAGTAAAGTGACGTAGAGCCCTGGCAGAGATGGTGACCTCTGCCAGGATTCTGAGATTGCATTTTTGGATCCAGGCGTAACCCCGAGCCTCGTCATTTGCCGGTTTCCTTCCATAAACCGTAATGATTACTTCTCAATGTACCATGCGAGGGGAAAACGGGCCTTCTTGAAACAAAGCTTGCCTCGCACCGAAGTGAGCAGTACATTTGTTTCTAAAGGAGAGGAGGGTTAGTCAGGGGAAGAGAGGGTACCTGGGCAAACTTGCGCTGCCAGGCCTCGGAGCACAGCCCGGGCCTTGTCTATGCTCCAGTCCAGCTGGACCATCCGGTAGTGTCCCTTCCAGTATTGGTACATGTCTCGCTCCGCCATCAGCTGCACCACCGACTGGAGAGCCTCAGCACTGCACACACAACGGGAGAAACACTACCCTCACCGGGCTGCCAAAGACGACCATCAAAATGGACTAATAGTTACACTGGCTCATTTCTTGATTCCTGCATTACTACATTTGGCTTTACTTTCAGAATGATGTCGCCTTCAAAGCTGTGCTAGAATTATTGCTTAAGACAAGACGTCTTGGATTTTGAGGATGACAATCAGGGCGTTTTCAGAAACGTGGGCCAAATTGCCAGAGGGCTCATCAAGGAAAATTATTAGTGGTCAGTATTATTGGGTAATTAATTCATTTTTAGTAATTACATTTTTAATTATTAACTTTAAGGGTATGGTTTCAATTAGAAGCTTGCTGCAAATCGTTCAAAACTACCTAATCCACCAATATTATGCAATGCAATAAGCCATGTGCAACATTTTATGGCGTTCAGAAAAATTGCTCCATTTACATGCGTTTCTATACTCCGTGTCACTATGTAGTTGTGTGCAGTGCAGGCGAAGGCAATGCCAGGAGAAAAGAGCAAGGGCAAGCACTAGGAAGGCAGGACAGAGAGAGGAGGGCAAGGGAAGAAAGAGAGAGCACTAGGAAGGTTAGAGAGGAGAGGGAGGTTTCTCTCCTCCTCCCCAGCCTTCCTGGTGCTCGCCCATTCTCCCTCTCCTGGCGTTGCCTTCGCCTTTCTGCGCGCAACTAGCAACACAGAGTTTAGGTTTCGGTTTTTTGTCGGAGCCGATATCTGCGCCAGATATCCCGCCCTTTGTCGTCAAAACGCACAACGTGCGTGTGCCACCACAGACTCGACATGAAGGTGCGTCTTTGGACAGACACCAAAAAGGCAAACTTCGTGTGGCCGTCCAGAGGCTTTCTTAGCTAGCCTCTTCTACATCAATATGTGGCGAGCGCACCCTTACGTTGTAGATTTGGCCACGGGGAAAGGGATTGTTGGGGCAGAGACGCACTCCAAAAGAAACTGAAACCTAGGAAGGCATCCAAATTGAGCATTTTTTCGAAACGCCGTAAAATGCTGCACGTGCTACATCATTGTAATCTGGATGGATTTAGTAATTTTCTATGATTTGCATCAAGTTTCTGATGAAAACTATACATTTAAAATGATTAAGTAGATACTCAATTACTGAAAAGGTAATTAATTACTGAATTATACTGAATGGTAATAATTTTCCTTAATGCACCCTTTGGCACAGACCTCTATGACATCAAATCTTTTTTCCGTGCGATACATAGTTTTCTCAGGAGAGATTCGGCCCATATTTTCAAAATAAATCATCACATACTGGTGATGATTTATGAATCAGGCTGTCTTTTCAAGAAAACCCGATATTCCCGATATTTACGTCTAAATGTGTTTCTTGAACATCAAGTTTTCCCCGAGTTTGTAAATTGAATTCTGTCATTTTCCAAATTGCTCTTGCTCCGGAAATATTCTCTAGGTAACAAAGAGTATGTAGGAACATGCGTGCTGAGCTCCCGACCTTGGGAAACTAACGTAGATTCTGTTAGCTTCAGTGAACTTCAGTGACATACACTGAGCCCCCAAATGTCGCTTTTATGCCCATTGTGAAGTATTATTTGCTCTTCTCCCTTTTGTTTCAACCAGCACAAAAAAAAAAAATGAGAAAAGGAGTAGAATGCAATACTACTCTAAAATATTTATCTTGACAGGAACAGCTAGCTGATATTGTGGCCCTATCGAACTGAAGTGATATTGTTGTGCATTTGTGTACTTTGTGACTTGATTGTGAAAAATACTATATGTACTTAAACCTGTCAATGCTCTTTATTGTTAATCACTTACATATATATGTCTAAATACAACCTGAAAAACCCAAATTCCTGGTCAATTTATTTAAAAACCTGATTTCTCGCCGATTACCAGTTTGGAGCAAAGCACCCAACGTTTACTCACTGATTTCTTAAAAAAATATAAAATCCAAAAACAAAGAGGCATATTTATAAACGATACAAGCTTGTTTTTCGGGCTAATAAAGCGGGCCTTTGTCAAGGTGTGCTAGCGTATGAGAAACGTTTACGTGTGCACTAGACAGCTGCCAACTATGCACTTAGTGCGGATTATGAACGGGGTGCAAACAACTTAAGGAACATCCTTTTTTTTTTCAACCTAAATATGCATTGCTTCTAGAAAATACAATGTATGAGCCAATCGGATAAGACATTGACGGTACGCTGTCATGTGTCTTGGCTTCAACGCTCCGATTGGCTTACTGGGGTCACAGCATTCCCCATTGGTCAAGTTATGCTTGCGTGCGGAGTGTATGGGACAACGCTCACCGGACAATGTGGCCCGACCGATTCTTCTGAACGCCTCCGACGATGAGGTCCTCGGGCCAGTGCATGAAATTGGTGGCGAAACCATAGCAGCCTCCGGTCAGCTCGGCCCCGATGTCGGGAGGCTGGTGGGACGGACAGACGAGGAACCGGTCTTACGACGCAGTCAGCCAAGGTCAGAGGACCTTAAAGGCCTCGTTCACACAGTCAGTGCTGGAAATGGCGCTGAGCTTACGCCAATGCAGCACTGACTTTGGGCTATATCAATGCATAGTGCTGGTAAGGCACCACTGCATCAGCACAATTTCTAGTGTTGATTCAACCCTGACCTAGTGATGTGCTTTATGCATGAACCAGCCTTTCAAGTACACTAAAGATGCCTCTTATCTCTTTTCTTTAGGGCAATATAAAAAGAACACTAATTGTTATCATGCACGTCCTGCCTCCCTATCAAAAACATAATCAAAAGTTCACATCCTCGCTTTGACGTAATATTTTCGTTATAACACCGTGTCCCATTAAAGTGATGTGGGACATTTCTTGGGGCTCAGGCAATTGAGCACAGTTGGCCTTTTGAAGAGAATGTGACAAGCAAAAGGTTAATTATTATATATGACTAATGTACACATAGAAAGATTGTCCCCATACGTGTACAAAATAAATAAATACTTATGCTCCAAGAATCAAATGCCACAGTTTAATTCCCCCCCCCCATAACTACCTTCTAAAAATGAACGCTCTTGAGAATGATGATTCCTAGGTTTCCTAGTGGCTTCAAGAATGATTGATATGTGGAATGCTTAACTACAAACTATATGTTTAAAAAATTGCTATCGCGATTAAACCCATAGTATTATAATCAACATTCCGTAGGTCCATCATTCTCGCATCTTAAGTAAGTCCACAAATGATCAATCTTAAGAACTGCGCTTCTTTTGGGGAAGGAGAGAAGGGAGAGAGAGAATCAAAGTTTCAATTGGCTCTCCAAAGTAAATGCTGAAGCATTTAGAAAATTTACTGTGCCATATATATTTTTCTTTTTTTATTGACATTTTAATGGGCTAATTGAAAAAGATGTGCTTGCCTGTGTGAGCAGAATACTGGTGGCAACAATGTTAAGGGCCCTATTGTAAGACCTGTCAAGAAAGATAACTCAAACCATCCAGCCGGATTGAGATGCTTGAGCCAAACTGAAGCATCCAGCAGAATTGGAGATTCTAGCCTTGGTGTCTCATGAGGCGATTGGTTTCATCTTATGCACAAAGGACCTTTCCAACCCAGGTGACCATAAGTAGGGAACAGGTCCCAGCTGGAAATGATACAATGCAGCTCAATCCAGCTAAGGCCAGTTCCATAATCCAGCTGTAAGTGAAGTGATTTTCAAGTGGGAAGGTTCCCTCCACTCCTTCCTTGGAAAAATAAAAGACACTGAAAACTGAAACTGGGCATTCAGCCGAATCAAAGCATTTGGCCGAATTGGAGATTCTAGCCAAATTGGTTGGTTCAGCAAAATGGGTCCTTTCGGCCAAAATAAGCCCTCAGCCAAATGGATATCTCAGCCGGATTAGAATGACACTCAAGAGAGGGCCCTGAGGAGACGATGCCCTCTAATGCTTTAATCCTAATCTTGGCCAGCCCCGAAGGCTTGGCGGAGAGCCTCACCCGTCCACTCTGCTTGTTGGGGGCCGTCTTGGGGCAGCGGGGATCCGCAGGGTTCAAGCAGGGCTTCTCCTGGTATGCCGTGGTAATTCCAGCCTGAAACACCAAAAAATCTTTCAGCACCTCTCGATTTACAAGAGGTCGGCCTGCGGCTCTCAAGACGTGAAAGCTGTCGCGAAAGGGCGGTGATTTATGATATTCCTATGGCTTGTGGTTTCAGGTATGTTGGACAAACTGGGCACTGTGTCAATGACCATATTTTTTAGCACAAAAGAGCAGTGGCATCAAGTTTGTCCCGTTCTGAAATTGTCAAGCACTTCAGTGAATTTAGCAATTGTTCAGCTGCTTGGACACAAACAAAGATCCTATAAAGAGGAAGGAATCAGTGTAAAAGAGTGGTTAAGGAGACCATCCGGATTAACAGCTAGTGCTGGGAATTGAATAAAAGTACAGCCAATGGTGCTAGACGCAGAGTTACAACCTTTTTTGTTAGTTTATATCGGTTTTGGGGGTACGAGGTGTCGTCACTGTTGTGTCCGAATTCAATGCCCCCCCCCCCCCCCCCCCCCTTGTGACGCCACTGGGTAGAGGGAAATGCGCAGCCCTCTGCCCCGCCATCTCCGAGGCGCATATGCGGAATTGCGTGCGATTGTCTCCGCCTCGCCGAGTCGCGCCAGAGAGTCGCGTGAACTGTCCTGCAGCAGAGCACGCAAGCTCGGCCGCTCCGCCGCTGCCCAGGGGCCCCAAAACTCGTCAGACACAAAGTTGGAGCCTAAAGTTCGCGGAGCGCGCCGATTGGACGCCGGTGAAAAAAGCGCGAAGTCATCGTCGTGATAGTCCAATCGGTACGCTCCGTGAACTTAGGCCCCAAAGTTTGCGTTTGACGAGTTTAGTGCCCCAGAGCGATGAGCAAAGATTCTGGAATGACACGGCTACCGGAGCGGCGTCTATCGCCGCTTCAATCAGACAGAAGTACGTCGCGTTGAAGCTGAGCAAAGCGAGCAAGCCAGCAGATAAGAAAGGACGCGCGTGCGCACTGCTCCGTGTGACGTCACCTCCGTGACCACGTTTTCGTGACATCATCGACGTCCCAACTTTGCACCCCCTTCCAAGCGCGGAGAAAGACCTATCTCAACCTTAAAAAAACCTGTATATTGTGGTGTGGTGAAATATTTGGTGGCGCGTTCCCTCAAGCTGGATTCTTTTTTTCTTTTTATAACAGTGACCCGATCTCTGCTATCTTTATTATTTTTTTAAAAATGTATATATATTTTTTTTTCGAGTATTTCCAGCTCGCTTCTCCGCCACCGAGCCAGCACGCGAGCGGAAAAGGAGCGGCGCTGTTTCTTCGGTGCGCATATTTATTGTAACTGCATATCCAGCTCTCCCTAGGGAGAGGGAGAAGAGAAACAAGTGGCAGGGGAGGGCTACACACACACAGCACGCGCGCACAAGGACGCGAAACAGAGACGCCCCCGCTGCGAGCGGCCCACACAGGCACCTCGCGGGAACTGACAAACCGAGGGAGAGGGGTGTCCCCCCCCTCCCCCCTTGGCTCGGCTTTTAATAGGGGAACAAGCTCAACCTGGGTGGTCTATCTCGTGCGCCGAGCCGATGGGGGAGAGGAGGAACATCGCCTCCTCTCGGCGTCAGCGTACGACGACCAACAAACCCCGTAAAAGGAAAAAAAAAGAAAAAAAAAAGAAAACGGCGAAACAAATTGTTTGAGTGCGATGTTGTGCTATGGTAGGGGCTCCAGCGAAGTGAGGTGCCCTCCGCGACAACATCAGATCAAATCGGATTTTGGCCAATCACACACAACAGGTCTGCTTTCCTTCAAATTCAATCGAGCATTGGGGAATTTTAGGAGACCCTTTAGGCAACTCCGATAACGACACCCGATAAGAAAAAAGATGAACGCGCAAAGGTGTCGCTTTAGCAGCCCGGTCCATTGCCCCCCCCTCCCTCCTCCTCCCCTCCTCCTCCTCCCCCCCCCGCCCCTTTCCCCGATAACGATACCCGAGAACGGCAGAATATCGGGTATCAGAGTCATCTGAAGCTGAACGACCTCCAAGAGCCTCTCCGATATCGGGTATCGTTATCCCACCGATCTACTAAAGCTGTGTCATGACAGCCATCGATCCCCTGTTGATTTTGAAATTTAGTTGAGATGATCTGTACAATTATACCGTGACTATGACAGGGCCTTAAGGATGACGTCGTGAGCTTCTAGGCGATATTGATCTAACCCGTAGTTTGACTTAGGCTTATGGATTAGAAAAGAGAGGCAGAACTTACCCTCTTCATGAAGTGCTGGAAGGTGTCGAAAGGAAACGAGGACCTGAAGTTGTCCACCTTCTTCAGGTCGCTAACCAGCTTCTGGGGTTCAGGTCCGTCCACTGCACGCCCGAACCCAGACCCCTGCGAGGGAAATGGACGCGAGCGTGAACTCTAAGCTCGCTCATTTCGGCAGTCTTTTGAAAATGCCGACAGTCTAGCAACCACGGCAGGGAGTCCGGCAACCGAGAAAAGGTATGCTCGTGATATCCGGGATGTACCAGTATGTTTGGCGCGGACCTTTGGAGCGACACAATCAATCTCAGACACCGCTATTTATGGACAGGATCAAACAAACATACTTTCTAACAAACTAAATAACAAGCAAGCAAACACAGCTGGGGACAGACGGGACAGAGGTAAATTGGGACTCCCTCCCGCGTGGCTCCGGCCCAAAGACTCAATCCTGACCCACAGTGGGTTCGGTGTAGGGGTGTCGCCGACAAGGTTTGACCGAAGAAAGGAAGTGGGGTGTGCGTATTTCAAAAAACAATTTTTTCCCCGATTCCCAATAGGTTGTTTTGGTAACAGAAAATGCATCGGTTTTTAGAAGAGGGATTCATATTTTTCTTTTTGTTTGTTTAAAGTTTTTAGTCTAGATGGCTTCAAGCTGCCGTCCGTTATTCCATCATATCGTGTTGCTCACGCATAACAGACCATGAGTGAGGTGAGAAAGAGATAGAGAGAAAGTTGTAAAGGAAATTGCAAGCTTTTGACTGGGTTAAGCGCTTCGCGAGTGTAGCACGACTTCGAGCCTTACCCCGAGTGCACTGCACGCGCAAATGTTAACCGTAACCCGCACCGCGCAAAGCTGACGCGCTCTTTCGAACTTTGTTCCAACCTTCGAACTGGCAAAAGGCAAGCAACGGGGGACAAGCACATTTATAGCGGGCAATAAGAGTTTTTATCAATCTCTGGCCACAGCAAAGAGAAGTTCATTTTTGTCGGCGAACCAGTCGAACAAAAAGCACGAAATAAATGGGTTGAATGCTCTAACCCGCATGTTTAGGGGAAATACTGTAAGTGCGCACTGCGCAGGAAACCTGGTGGTAGCTAATCATGTCGTAGACGTTCCCTTCTGTGTAAGTTGTATTCTTTTTCTGCACCACAGCCTCGGGTGTTAAACGGCATGATGCACGTTTACTTCCCTAGGCCTTGTCACGCTGCCAGCCATCACTCCCCCAGAGGACAAGGCCCGCACCTCCCCTCTCCCAAACGTCATCACTACTGGTTCCCGCAGCATAGCTTGCGTCGACATTCCGCCGCTGGCGCCCGTCGTGCAGCATCTCACAGCGAGAGCGCGATCTCCAAGGGAAACGCACCCGTCACCCCACTGACAGTGCTGGGACAATAAAGTTTTATTCTTCTTCTTCTGCCGCTTTGCGGCGTCTCCCATTGAGCTTGAGAGCGTTTACCACTAGGTACGGGTCGGGGGTCCACAAGCAATGACGTCACGCACAGGCCTCGTCTGTCAACGCCTCGCTCCACAACGGAGGTGACAGTTCTGCCGAGCGGGCACCAGTGGCTTCCCCGTCTCTTCTCTCGGGCGGTGATCGACAGGATTCACGCGCGACCTCGTTCCAGAAACCCGTAGGAAGGGAAGAGGGCTCACGCGCCCATCCCTTTCCTCGAAAAATGCGCCTCTTCTTTCGGTCCCCTTCGAGAGGATGCGTCAGATTTCGCGAATCAAAAGATGGCCTCGCAACATTTGATGGACAACTCAAGGTCCGCAGTATTGGGACACCGCCGAGGCGCGCCCAATCAAAGCACCTGGAGTGATATACCTGGAGCTCAGTGGAAGAAGGAGAGGTGTGCCAACTAGTCTGAACAAGGTAAGCCAAGGCGGAAAAGCTCGCTCGTGCTTCGCGCATCTCCCGGCAGGGCCACCCTCGGTTTAAAAACTCTGCGCAGGCGCGGCCTTATGCGTCCACAACCCAGTGACTCAGCATATTTTTCCCCAGTCATTAGAGCTGGGAAGGTGTATAGGCTATGAGGAGAGCTAGGTCTTCTTGCGCAGGAGTTTCGGTGACGTCAGAACGACGCCGAGCTCTGATTGGCTCTGATTGAAGGATAGTGGGTAGACCTCAAAGCAAGCTGCCTTGAGGTCTACCCACCATCCTTCATTCAGAGCCAATCAGAGCTCGGCGTCGTTCTGACGTCACCAGAACGAAGCAGACGAACTTGCGCTCCGCATTGGCGACGAGATGTTTCGGTGGCGCATTCTTTATGGTTCCTATCCCTGACGTCGCGACCCAGATTGTTAGTATAGCGAGGGACAAGTTCGATGGTGGGTAAAAAGTGCGGTCACCCCTAAGCTGCGAAGGAAGCTACGTCGTCGTTGGACCAGTCAAGCGTCCTCTTTCGCCACGCCGTCACGATCTTGCCCATACCTACGCGCAGACAGCAGGGTCGGGTGACGAAAGGAACACTGTTGATTGCTCCGGCGGGCCTCTCACCGCAGTCTCAGCTTAGGGGTGAACGGAGTCATCCCGTTCCTCAATCAAAACCGTCATTGTTGAGAGTCTGACTCTCATTTCAGTCGATGAGAGCAAAACTCATTTTCCTCAAGACGTCATATTGAGCGTTTGACCAATCGTGGAAGGCCGATCACGGCGACAACCAAAACCCAAAAAAGAAAAAAAAAAGAAAAAGGAGGCGTTTACGCGCAGAGGCTGGCAGCCGGGAGCGGCAAAGGGGGCACGTGCCGGCGGGAAAGCGAACAGGCGATCATGGCGGTGTCCAATCGGTCGTGGCCCACGGCCGATCCGGCGGCCCGAATCGCTTGACTCCGGCACCGGTCGTGATAGCGCTACACGAGTTTCCGCTCTCCCCATACTGCCTTCGAAAGGAGCAAAACATCCGATTCGACACACGGCACGGGCTCGACGCGAGCCAAGCTAGAATAATAGCGCGTGGAGACTGCGGTCTCACGCCCCGGATCGCGCGGTGTCCACTCGCGGCTGCCTCCGAGGACACTGCATCACCGGAACTTCTCCGTCGGGCTGTCCTGCGACGTCCATGGGACATCGTGCCCTGTGAGGACATCCCGCGGGGACGTCCGCGGAGCACGTGCGCATCCAGCTTCTAAACCTTGGCGGTGCTTTCTTTCGTACCGAGTTTCGAGCACAGCGACCTGCTCGAAACGAGTCGGCCCATTGTTCCCTGTGGAAGCGGGCCTTTCCGCGGGAAGGAAGGGTGTTAGTGCTACAACCATTGGGCGCTTCGTACGTGTGCGTGCGTGTAGATAATAATAATAATAATAATTTTATTCAGATCATAAACATGTTACACATGCAGGGCCGCGAAAGCACGGGTGTGCTTGCATGCGAAACCTGGCGTCCAGAGGGCTGCTTACACTGAAAGCCTCATGTGTCCATTACTGGCAAAAGCTGACAACAAGAAAAGAGACAAAACTCATATACAAAACTCACGTACTCGCACATGTATGTGCGACTCCGTGTGTGTGCGTATATATGTGCGCGTCTGTGGATTCTTTCTTCTGCACCTACTAACCAGCCCTGGGTTGGTCACTAGCACTAGCAGGCGTAGAAGCCTACGGGCTTTCGCCTCTCTCTTCTAGCCTTGCAAGTGCCCGGAGTAACATTCCTCTTGCAAATAAAGGTTTCGTATTATTATTATTAAGCTCGTTAGAGAAGGCAGAAATCACCGGGAACACGTACAGCAGACAACCGCACGCAACCAGAGCACGGCTGGAATGGTTCCCTCGGGTGAGACAACCGAAGCACCACAAAGCAGTTAACCTATAGATAAAAACACACAGGCTCAGAGCTCCGCGTAACCACCAATTGCGACGACGCTCGCTCACCGCGAACGATCCGCTCGCGTGTGCCCAGAGTTTCCCGGAATTTCAAGCTGGAACGTAAAAGAAACCCGGCGAATGCATCGATAGAAACGGAGGGGGCAATAAACCTACAAGAAACGGCCCAGGGAATCCGCAATTACGACTAAACGGAAGTATCCTCTTAACATCTCCCTAACCCCCCCCCCCCCCCCAAAAAAAAAAAAAAAAGACACAACGGGACGTAGTTTGAAATATTTCATCCTACAGTAGAACCTCGGACGCACGCACCAAGTACAACATAACAAAAAAGGGGGTAGGAAGAAGAGGGGGGGGGGGGGGGGGAAGAGCCGATACATTTTTTTTCTACATTACGATGAAAACTTTACCAGCTTGCCTCAGTCTTTAGCGCGCGCGCTCTCTTACGGAATATCTCGTATTTTCCCCGAATTCACAAAGCCCACCTCGGGTTGAGGTATGGCCCAAGCTGGCAATGTCCCGCTAAAAGAAAGTAATGAAAATAAACAAATACGTGAAAAAACCTCGAACGATGGAAGGGAGACGAGAGGGAATGAAGGGGGCCCCATGAAAAGAGCGGACCCCCCTTTCCCCCTCTTGGGGGAGAGAGAGCGCGCATTTCAGCGAAACCTGGCTCTTCCTGAGCCGTAGGGGGTGCAAGGAGGTCGTCTCGCCGGTGGTCGTCCCCCCCAGCAGCCCCCTTTCCCATTCGCCCAGCTTCCGCAAGGCATTCGTTCGTTCGCCCTCTCACCCTTTTCAAAGAGCGAAACAAAGCTGTCCCAAGGGGAAGAGGGGGAGGGAAGGAGGGGGGGATGGGGGTCGCCAGGCGAGCGGAGGACCTCCCAGGACGCCGGCCGGCAACGGCGCCTTGGACCTCTCCGCCGCCGACAAGCGAGCCGGCGCGATTCGTACGGGGATCGCCAAGGGGCCCTGCGCAGCTACCACAGGGATGCGGCCAACGTTTCGTCGAATCTCGACTAAACCTCCAACTTGCGTAAATGTGCAATTAAAGTTTAAAAAAAGTTCGACTCCACGAGCAGTGCTACCCGACATTTAAACAACAATTAAAAAAAAGAAATATATATATATATATATACATATAACCGAGAAGAAAAGAAAAACCCTTAGTGAAAACAGCAACGGACGGTTTATTCTTCGACGTTTCGGCCAAAGTCCGGCCTTTATATATATATATATATATATATATATATATATATATATATATATATATATATATATATATATATATATATAAACGAATATATGTGGATGAATGAATAATTTAATTCAATAAATAAAGAATCAGTTACCGGAACCCGCCGAAAGCCAAAATAACGGCGGAGCCAGGAGCTTTCGGCGGGTTCCCGATAACTTTGATTCTTTGATTCATTGGATTAAGTACGGTTCATTCATCTGCATACGTTCGTTTATTTCGTCCTCGGAGACCACGTACGATGACGTGAAGCGCCCGTGTTCTATATATTTATTTATATACTGTAAGTGACTAAATTTTCGCGAGGGACTTAATTTTCGCGAATTTCGCGAATCGCCTACGAAAGCGAAAAATACGTCCCGCGAACAATTCGGGCAATGTGTGAACGCTACGGAAGCTACACTCGATTCGGCGAAACTAAGAACCCGCGAATAATTTCAAATTTTCAGCTTTGTCCCGATTCGCGAAAATTTTAGCCCGCGAAAATTAAGTCGTTTACAGTATATATATATATTATTTTTTTTACGGTACAAGTTGGTGTCGAGTAGGATCTGACTTTCAGCAGGGAAAGCACGGTTAAACGACCGCGCTTCGCCGCAACATCGTTCGGAAGAAAACACAGTTTTGCAGCGAACCGCATTCCTTTTACGCGCTTCGCTTCCCACGTATTGTTTGTTGTTGTTGCTGTTGTTTTTGTTTTTCGCCAGAAAACGAAGTAAAAGCAAGCGGCGGAGAACTTGCCGTTGCATTGTGAGCGGATTAAGTCCTCACACGGGTCGTCGGGCACGATGGAGGTTCGGGTAATAGGTACTCTACACACCAGTCAAATCTCTGATGTCACGCCACAGCGGTGGCGCTGTTATCGGCATTCCACATTAGCAAGGTGGCGCAAGCCGTCGCCCGATTAGAAGGGTTCAGCCGTATCCATCCATCCATCCATTCAACATCGGCATGGAAGCACACAGAAGGCAATGTGGACCCCTTTTTAAAGGGATATCTTCAACGAAATTTGAAATATACCCGTCGGGTTCGAAAACAGGTTGAGTATGATCCACAATATCCGTAAATGACAATCACACGTTTGTATTTTGAGCCTGGTGGCTGTATTTTTCGTTATAAACGGCCTACTCTGGCAAGCGCTCGGAGAACAGCCGGCGGAGACCACGTGACATCCAACGCAATCGTGACGTAGTTCGTCTCGGGGACAAGGAAAGCTACGGCGAGGCCACGGCGCGAGGCTCACGTCGAGAGGATGGCCTAGTCGTTCCAGACACCTAAAGTCACTGGATGACTTCACAGACACCGTAAGGGCTGCTTTTGTACGAATTTCGAGTGACGGGTTACTCTTCTATAATCTTGTATGAGGGACAATAGCGACTTCTGGGACGCACAAAAGAGATTCTCGGGGAGAGGGGAGTTCCTCCTTCCACCTCTTCTCTCGTCGTGGCCGGAGGCGAGACAGTTACCGTACTCAAGAACGAGGCAGTATAAACGCGGAGTCGAGCGGTATCCACCAGGTGCGCTTTGCTAATCGTTTAATTCGTTTTAAAATTCCTTTTCGTGTCTTTTTTAACAAGAGATGAGTGTGTCTGACGTGATACTGCTCCTTTGAACACATAAAAACCATAAAATAAGCACCGAATTTCGTTGTAGTAACCCTTTATGGCTGAAACCCATGGAGCGAATTATGTGACGAATAACTGACGAGCGTCGCTCGACGGCATGCCTGCTTTGCGCGCGAAGTAGCAGCTACCGTGTTGATTCCACGCGCAGACCAGAAGCCGCCGTGCCAAATTCGCCGCTTTTTCGCAGCACATTCGTCCCATGGAGACCAGCCTTTTAAACGTCCATCGAACCACGCTGGCGGCCGCCATATTTTGGTCATCGCATCCCCGACATGAGCGCCTCAGCTCGGCATCAGCTCGAACCCGGCCACGTACGTTTGGCGCAGGCGCATCCTGCGCGAAACGTACGTGGCCGGGTTCGAGTTCATGCCGAGCCGAGCGCTGACGCGGC
This sequence comes from Ixodes ricinus, assembly GCA_037355805.1. Taxonomy (NCBI): domain Eukaryota; kingdom Metazoa; phylum Arthropoda; class Arachnida; order Ixodida; family Ixodidae; genus Ixodes; species Ixodes ricinus. The sequence continues at coordinate 27,306 of JAZHYW010008622.1, read as the reverse complement.
ACTCGTGTCCAGTACATCGTGACCCGAGAACGCGCCGAACGTTGAGCGCAACGTTGGACTCGGATCATCGACGCGGCAGTTACCGGAGGTCTACAACATGGAAGAGTCTTTTCGAGCCTCAAGGTGGGCCCACAGCTGAACGCCGGACCGAGCACTTGACCGGGTTACCGAGCGGAAACGAAGGGCGAGAGAACGTAGACTGCCAGCAGGCATGACGGTCACATTGGCCGCACAAGAAACTGTCTGCAGAACATGTTCGAGGCCGGTACGAAGCAAACAAACATGCCCGAGGCGCAGACACTTCTGTCGACGTGTTCTGCAACGTGTTTTATATATATATATATATATATATATATATATATATATATATATATATATATATATATATGTATATATATACGGTGTATGAGCAGTTTGATTTGCTGCACTGGGGAAACCAAACGACAAGTGTAACGTTGCTTCACAAGCAACGGCGGAGAAAGAGAGGCTGCTTTCATCGCGCCGCAATGCTGCACACAACAATGAGGGACGCCGCGCAACTTGGCGCGTTTTTTTCGAGTCTGATGCACTGGCGTCACTAGGGTCAGCGGCACCCAAGGCGGTGGCCCGCGGCTACACCCCCCCCCCCCCCCCCCGGTCGTCGCAAGTATTCTAGTACACCATAACCATACCCCTCCTCCCCCCTTCTCGCGGCCCGCCGCGACACCCCCCGGAGCGCTGCACCCGGGGCGGTCCCGCCCCCCCCCCCCCCCGCACCCCCCTTGTGACGCCACTGGTCTACTGCTTCGTTTTTCTTCGTCCCATCTTTTGTACTCCGTTTCTTACTATTATGTTTGTGTTTTGCGTGCCTTTTTTGCACTCCTCTCGCCGCGCGGGTCCACACAGACATAGATCTCTACGATACTGTATACCGTGAAAACTTCGCAGCTGTGTTTACATCGTAACGTGACACCCGAGACTGTGGCGCAGATTTATTAATTTATTTCAGAACCTTCAGGGCCACTAGGGCGCATTACAGAGAGGAAGGGCAAGATACAGTACAAAATTCAGTAAAGACAAAATCAAATACAAACGGTGTAAAACATGAGCAGTCAAGGTTAGTATCAACAGAGATGATTGGTAATCGCAGTTTTGAACAAAACAGGTGACGATATGGACACTGACGTCGAAGAAAAAGACAACAGTGCGAGAATGTCATACTGTCGCCTTTTTCTTCGGCTTAAATTTCGTAATTTCTCCGCGCAAGTCTCGGGTGTTACGATGCATTATGATTAATTGTCAGCGGAGCTGGCCCGCACACTCACTGTTATTCCCTGTGTTTACGCCTATTAATCGAACCGTCACAGGCGGAATGGCATTCACAGTACGAGAAACGGAGTCGACGCAGCCGACGGCCCGACGCTCACGTTCCATATCCGCCTCGGCACGCATCGCCGCGCGTCTTTTTCAAAGTGTCGCCTCGCGTCGCCTCTTCGATGCGATGACACGGTGGACACGTACAGACCGAGGCGACGGATCGCCTCTGGTGTCAGCAGCGCGCATAGGTGGTTGGGGCTAGGCTGCCTACACGTCTGTCCGTCTTAGGGAGAAGACAACCTTTTGTTGCACCGAGTGTTTGTCCTTTGTCCCCCTTGTTCCCCTTCTCCGGGCTTTATCATTATCATTCTTGTCCAGCTTGCTTGCACCTTTGCATTAATGCATATCTGGGCCGGCGCTCTCAGTGCGTGACTTGTGCGGTGAAATGGCGTCTAAGCATTAGCGAAGGCTACGCGCTCGAGCTGATCGAGTCACACTGGTTTGCGCGCACTTCAAAAGGCAAAAAGAAAAATATTATTGGGCGGAAAAATGGTTGAGATGCCATCAGTCAAGCGGAAGCGCACCTTTGTACGAAGGCACTCCGAGGCAGGTGGCCACCTCTGTTACCTTTGTACCTCACCACGCTTCAGACCGTCGCAATTGAGACTGAGTTAGCTTGCGTCAGAGCGCAATTAGGCGTTAAAACTAGGGTCTGAGCAATTGATGAATTAACTTTCCGATTCAACGTTTAATGATTTAATCGCGATCAATTTGTTTAGTAGGTAGGGTTCGGAGTTCGAAAAATTCGCGGAAAAAGAAAGAAGCCTGCTTTAGTGGATGACGCTTTTCATTTTTGGAAGCACGCTTTCGTCTAAAGTACTATAGCCTTCTACTTGGCTATCATCCACTTTAAATATAAAACTAAAAAAAGAAAACACGATAAAAATATTGGCCCCATTCTTTTTTTTTTTTAGGTGATAGAGGTTCAAGTATTGAATGAGCCTGTTACATTCCGGCCTTCGATGACACATTAAAAAATATTTACAATACAAATTTGTAGTTTTGACATGTTATTGGCATAATGCCTGAAGGTTAACACAGTACGATTAATTCATCGATTAAAAGAGAGCGATTAATCGGGTTAAAACCAAGTTTGAACTATAGCCCCCGGTAACGAAACCAGGTGAAACAGAACGAGACGACCCATATCACGAGGGCATCCATCCTGACGCGGTTCCTCAAATTTGCACTCAAAAAATTACAAGCCTTTCACTTTCTCTCTCTCTTGTTGAAGTAGTAATTTGCGCAAAGGGCCGGGCATCACAGCGGCTGCCTCCCCCGATTAGGGTGAGGGGAGCAAGTTTCTGAATGAAAGCACCGTCCCGATGAGTCCATCGCCCCAACTATGCGGGCAGCGCGCACCTTGCATCGTCTGATGCGGAGCCCAAGGGCATGCATGCACAGGAGCGAAAACTTTAAAATCATTTCGGCCGCTTGGTCAAAAAAAAAAGCAACGTTCTCCTAAAAAAAAAAGAACTGAGAGAAAAAAAAAAAACACGCCCGGTTTTTTTAAATTAGCAGCCAAGGATGGATAGGCAGTCTCCCTTATTTCCAACATCAAGCCAATGAGGTTCGCTGTCAAACGAATTGATTTCTCTTTGAATTGGACAGTAAACGAGCTCGCTTCTCTAAACTGTCGCTCTATCTGCCCTCATTGTAAAACTCGATCAAACATGATGCAAGTACGTTTCGCCCGATCTAAAGGGAACCACAGTATACACCATCCATCAACCAACACGCAAAAAATTCGCACTTAAAGAAAAAGAAAAACGGGTTTCGTGGGTGCGCAGTGCTCACCGTTTCCATGGACTAACAGCCTTGTTTCCAAACAATGTGTCGGTTCGTACTGTAGCCCTTGAATGACCCGTAGGAGGTCGGCTTTCCTCTTCGAGCTGTTTTCCAGAAATTCACTCGATATCATCCAGAGCCCGATGTAAGATGTATAGGTGAGGACACAGAGCACGGCCAACGCCGCGACGCGATCGACAAGATAAAGTCCTAATCGAGCGGAAGTCCGAGATAAGCCTCAACCGACAGCGTCTCTGCCGTCCAGACGGCGCAACTGAGAAAAAGAGAAGAAAGCAAATAAAACAAAAACAAAAGTGTTTCGTTCCCATGGCAACCGGGCACGCGCTCTTTCTGCTCGGAGCGTCTGCTCTGACCTTGACGGACGCTGGCTCGAACGCCGCGCCAGAGCTCTTCTCCACTTCAACGCGTTCGTAAAACAGTAATTGCCGCCGTTCAGGCACCAAACAAGGGTTAATGACGAAGCACTGTCCAAGCAACACGCGTAGCGCAAGTATACCATGTTCTATCATGACGCGGCGCACCCAGAATGCAACTTCAAAAACGAGCGTTTCTCCCACAGAGAAGCACGGAAAACCGGGCCCGCGACAAGTTACCACTAGCCGCTTATCGAAGGGTCACCTGGCGGCGACGCTTGCAACCAAGGTGAGGAGAGGACTTTATCTGGCAACATTGACGCGCAGTGTCCACACCTTTATATTTATTTTACACCGTGCCCCAGAGTGAAGGTTTCATACCCTGGCGTTCGAAGAGCTACTCGGGTCCGGCGTCGCTCTCCCTGCGTTACCACGTGACGCGAGTCGCGGAAGCATCTCGAATTCATATACTCTAGTAAAATTTGGAAGGCTGTCTCGGTGGCGCGTGCAAGAGTCACTCGCGAAAGGAGGCGGGTGGATAGAGTGGGCGACTCACATGATGGTGACCGGGAACTCGGGGCCCATGATCTTGGAGCCCTCCCAGAAGCAGTCCAGCGGAGTGGTGATCACGCACGGCAGCAGCTTCTCCAGCATCTAGAGGCACGGGGACCGCCAAGAGCACCGACAGTAAGACAACCGCCGCCCATAATCCTCCATCATCGTGGCCAAGTAGTGCACAGTAGAAGAGCACAGGCTAGTTGGTACTGCATACCTCTAAAAAGAAGAACCTGACGATTGAAGTTTTTTGTGCCATTTTCCTCTTTGGCCATTTGGCAAAATCGCGATGCCCACTCCGCGGCTGTCGCTTCCACCGCAGTGCACCAATGCGAGATGAGAAGCGCACTCAACGGAACCAACTGACCCGCCAGAACACAGACCACGAACTAACTTCCGAGCACTGCCAGCGTCTGATGCACAGGGTCACAAGACGATAATAGAAAGTTCCGGAAATTCGCACAGCCTACTGTAACAATCCGGTCGTGGAGCCGGGCCTGTGCTATCACATTTTCGGTATTAATGAAATGAAATGAAGATTCAGCGCAATGTTGGCGCAAATTCCTCCCATTTTGACGAAATGGATGTAGCGGCGCAAGCACGTTGGCGCCGTTTGGCGCAGCAATCCCATCGCTGCTATGGTATACAGTTACAGTTACAGTTCTTGAATGCATCTTTCCGGCCCTAGTCACCCTGGCGAAAGATGCCTGCAACGAGTCACTGGGCTCTGAATGCATGCGCGGCGTCTGATATTCAGCGCAAGAGAGCTACCGCGAATGCCGAGAACGCGTTCTACAGCCCAGTGGCAGCTCGAAGAAGGCGGTTACTGGACGTGCAAACATTATTCGAGGCTGTGCACAACAGCGGTCGGCAGTAGAAAAAAAAAGGAAGAAAAATAAAACATGGAAGAAAAAAACGACGAAATTTTAGAGCGTATTTTTCTAGAGGTGACACATACTTTTAAAAGGGTCTGACCTATCGGGGTCGCTGTATTATACTTCCAGGGAGTGGTCCATTGATTACAAGTCATTCCTATACTTGGTTTCACCGTAACTTCGGCAAAGAGCGAACGCTACGGCCCCTTCCAGCCAATCAGAGCGACGAAGACGATGCACGTGACAGCCCTCACCAAAGGTACGGGGACGCGAGCATACTAACCCAAGCAGCTGGATGAGAGGGGAAAGGGGGTTCCCCCTTACCTTCTAGAAGATTAGCCCGTCACTCCAAAATTCGTACAAAAGTGGCTTTCTCTCTCTCCCGCCCGTGGCTTTGACAGCGCTTAAGAGATGTGTAGAGTACGGTCACGTGTCTCCCTCCGAAGCGCTGATTGGCTCGCTGGAGCCCTAGCCTTCGCTGTTTGCCAACTTACGACGAGGCGGAGTATAATTATTTTGTATCGCGCACCTTGTGCTCCTGTTTACTCCTTACGTGCACTGACGTGCATTTGATTTTTTTGACCAGATCCAATTAACGAGGGTGCTTGGCTGGGTACACGTCGTCAACGCGGGCCTGTCGCACGTTCTCGACGTTGGCCGATGATTGACGTGCCCCTCCTGAATCCTCGTGCTTTCGTCGAGAGTTGGCGCTCACTTTCCCGAGCGCGAAAGACACATACTGGCACATACGTCCGAGGCTAGATGTATAATGAGCGAGCAAGTTTCCCAAAACTGCGCTGTCTGCCAACTTCTTTCCTTGTCCACGCCGCTTCAAGTGCTGCTTCTGCGGCTTATCGTCACGCCCATAAAACGCCAGACCGTCACAATCACCGACATAACAGAACAGGAAGAACTTTCAGCTGCCCTGCCTCAATGTACAGAGATGCATCCACATGGAAGAAACTTACTTCTGCCTACAGCACGAGCTTTTTCTTTTCTTCCTTTTTTTTATCTTGACGGATGCTTAGGCTAGGCCCTAGGGTGCCTGCATGTCTGTCTGTCTCAGGTTGAAGACATCCTTTGTTGCACTGAGTGGGCCATCGCATAACGGGCTGGCGCACTCAAGTGCGTGACTTGAGCGGTAAAATGGCTTCTAAGCATTAGCCAAAGCTACGCGCTCAAGCTGAGTCACACCGGTTTGCGCGCGGTTCCAAAAACATTAAAAAACAAACGATTGGGCGAAAGATTGGCTGAGATGTTACCACTCAAGCAAAACGCGTGTTCCTATGAAGGCACTCCAGTTCAGGCATTAGTGCAAGCTTCAAAACGTGCACGCGGAATCCGAAAACTGCAGAAGGCAGAAAAGCTGTCTCGCGCTACAACTCAAAGCCGTTCCCCAACCATTCTTATTTCTAACAGTGGCCAGTACGAGATCTTCAATAGACCCTTTTCGGAAGTGCTCGCCCTCCTAGCGGCTGCCGCGTTAATTATTCGAATCCGCCATCGATTGGGCACGTACTTGTGAGCATGTATAGACCTGGTGTCTGCTCTGTTCCATGGGCGCCGCCATGCTTGTTTATGCCGACGCCATGACACAGTAGAAGGGGAGAAGGGGAAACTGAGTTTTTTGTACAAACTCCGTTTCTTTTTTTTTTTTTTCAGAAAACTTTTGCACATATTGTAGTACAAGAACGTCAGAAATGCATAGTAACGGAGCTCGGAGAGCAACACCGATGTCGAAAGTGCCGTAAAAAAGCAAAAATCGTGTTCGGCGTTCGTGAACGTTCGGCGTGAACTCGGTTGGGCTCGTGTCGAAAACGAGCGTTGCGTCAACTTCGGCGAGGACTCGGCGGATCGAACCACGTGCTTCGCGCCCGAAAAATGGCAACCGCCAATGCCGCTTCGTGGACTTTCGACGAGGGTCTATTGTCGCGAGACGAATCTCAGAAGAGGAAACTCGGTACTCACCGCATCGATGTAGTGCTCGTCGAATACGGGGAAGTTTGGGGCGTAGCAAACGTCCTTGAGTCGCCACGTCCTGCAACGCAAGGACACACTCATTTCAAGTAAGCGATAAACTCTTCGGAACTCTACGCCACGTGTTTTGCTCAACCTCTCCCAGAACGCGCCGTTCCTAAGCATTGAATTGCGGAGGTGGGTCCAAGTAAAACTTGTGTAATCGAACCACATTTCGAAACGCAAGAAATGACAGAAAGGAGACGGTGGGCGCTGCTTAAATACAAGCTCCACCGACATTTTTTTTCTTCTTCTTTAGGTACCAAAGTTAAACGCATTTTGGGAATACCCAGGCTTTACACGGGCTTTCAATGTTGCCAGTGACAGCCCTCAACCTCTCGGACCAAATTTGCAAATTCGAAAACCTCGAATATATATAAATATACATATATTTGCTGACTTGTAATCTGGGAAGCCAATTTCGAGGCAAATCAGCGACTGTCGAAATTTCCGCCGGATCTCCCCTTTTAAAACGCTGCCCACTTTACGACGTCAGATTCCCACAATCCACAAAGTGGCGCCCAACGTAGAGACGGCATCTGAAGATGTTTGGAAATTGTTCGATGTACGATTGTTCGGTGATCCTGTTCCTTTTAGCGGACGGTGCCATACCCTGTTGTAAACAGTGCCCACAAAACGCCATGTCAGAATGAAAAAACAAAAACAATGATGTATACAAACTTTTGGCAAAGCGCCACTCATAACCACAGCCCTAAACCGCTCCATAGTGATGCTGATGACTCATAAATAAATAATAATAATAATAATAATATACAATTAAAAATAAGAGAAGACACTATTTGTAATTACTGTTACCAGCAAGCTCTCCATTTCAAGAATGCCCTTACAAAAGTGCTTATAAGCGCGACAAATTAAAAGTCCCTTAGCTCTTTTGTTTTCTTTTGAAAGTTTCTTTATTTTTTACGTTACGGCAATGAAATCACGTCGGAAGTGACGTCATTGCGGCCCCTCGGCGGTTCCCGCATTCCTCCAACCGAATCGCTCGTCGTGATCTGACGGTCCGGGCCGCCTTCGACATGCAGGGCCGCGTCGTCGAGGGACCGAACTATCGAGGAGCAAGGCGCTGCAGCAGTATTCTAACAATGCCACCTGGAACGCGTCTCCGACCGGTGTGTTCGCCGTCTTATCACGCTCATATATCGAAAGCTGGTTCGCCACCCCAAGTGGCAACAAAAGACGAGCCGCCGTGTCACGCAATCGGCGGACGCCGCCATACTGACGGTCGGTCGTACCAATTCCGGCAAAAAAGTTCGAGCGAACGCGAGTGTCGCCGTCGTCCCAGTGCCTGGCTGCAGGAGCCTCCAGTGAACTTGTCGAGCCGAGAGCACATGCCACAGCAGAACAGGCGTCTGCCGCACCATGGCCTCCGAGATCCCAAATCTCGGAGGCCATGGCCAGCACGCACCTCTTCCGCTTTGCCACCGCCAAGAACGCGGCGGGCGCGACATTACTATGGCGTCATCAGGCGGCAATCAAGGGACCATGGATAGATGGATAGATGTCAAGGCTATACCCTTTGTATCGGGCGGTAGCTTGCGCCACCTAGGCTAAGTCTAAAAAGACAAGATTCCTCTCGCCCTTCTAAGCCAATTTTCTCCTTCTAACTATCGCCAGGCAGTATGGGATATCACCAGGATGACCTTTGGGGCCACGCCTGTTGTCTCGGCAGACGCGGGCTTGTTTGTGAACAGGAGGTATACGTACACGTCGAACATGTCCACCGTGACGGCGGTGGCCCTCCTGAGCGCGTCCAGGTGGGCGAGCAGGGCTGCGGTTGCCGGAGCAGGTCCCGGCCGCCGGGGGACGTCTGGATGACCAGCTGGCTGCTCGTGCCCACGCCGTCGCCCAGGGTGGCTCGCACGTACGCCTGCTCACGCTCCAACCGGCCGCCCCCTGCACGACGAAAAACACCGGTTCTCGTCAAGAGATCACACGGTCACGTGACACCAGAGTCCAGAGACCCAACATGGGGCGAGAGATCTAACGCATCGAGAGATCCAATATGGGTCAAGGGGTACAATATAGCTGGAATGATCCAGTGAGCTAATAGAATCTAACATAGGCCAAGAGATCCAACGAGTCAAGAGATACATGTAGGTCAAGAGGTCCAACGAGTCGAGGGATCAAACGACTCCAGGAAAATCCAGCGAGTAAAGAGATCCAACCCGTCAACCGCTCCAACCAGTTAAGAAATCCAATATGGGCCAGGAGATATCCAACAGTCACGTCACAAGCCGGGCCTAGATATCCAAAAAGTGAAGAGGCCCAAATTGGGTTAAGGGATCCAATAATAACGTGACAGCAAAGGCGAGAGATCCAAAGAGTCAAGAGATCCGATGTTGGATCTTTTGACTCATTGAATATCTTGAGTCGTTGGACCTCGTGACTTGGCCAGTTTCTAGTCAAGAGGTCCAATGAATCAAGGTATGCATCGAGTCAACAGATCCAATATGGGCCAAGAGAACCATCGATTTAAGAGATTCAATACGTCAAAAGATGCATATGGGTCAAGAGGCTCAAGGAGTCAAGAGATTCAACCAGCTAAGAGGTCCAACAAGTCAAAAGTTCCAACGAGTCAAAATATCTACGGCTGGTTAAAAAGTTAACTTCACAACGGACTCGGTTTACCTGAGAAAAGTTCACTATTAGGGGCGATGAGTAAGAAATTTATTCTCGCTAATGTTTTCTTTTTCTTTTTTCTTTGGAGACATAAAAGAAAAACAAAAAACGTCTGCTTGAATAGTGTTCCAAGTGCTCAATCGCGATTTTTGCATTGCAACTCAGGTAACCGTGCAATATTGGCTATCCTGAGTCGTTGGACCTCTCTGACTCATTAAGACGAGTTAAGGGGTGCATCATGTGTCAAGAGGCTCAATAATGGATCTCTTGATCTCGCTGGGCCTCTCGACTCGGAATCCGAAAAGGGGAGTTGGTGGTGGTAAACTCCCTTGGTTGTATCTTTCACAAGAAACCACAACAAACACGCAACACATTTTTTTCTTTCTTTTTATCTCTGACATAACGTCTGCGCAGAATTTCCACCCCTGCTAGTCTCGACAGAAACATCGCAGCAACGTGCATTCGCAGGCAGACTACGTTCCGACGCGTCTGATAACCATCCCGTCCTGAAGAACCAAACACGCGCCAAACAATCGACAGCCCGTGTAATAAACGTAAAAAAAAAAAAAAATAGACCTCGAGGTTTCGGAGTGCAAAGGATTCGGTGCAAGGAACATGTTTCGAACTGCAATGACTACGAGAATCGGACAAATGGTTGTGCTGAGTCCTCTCCTCCATGAACATGGAAGAAATCTACTCAAAACGTATTCGAGTTTTCCCACGTTCGAGTTCCACGCAATTCGCGCAGTCGGTCGGCCCCGCGTCTCCTGGATAACAAAAGCTTCTAGTGCTGGATCTTCTATGTCACCTACCGCCGCGCACACCAAACAGCGAGCACCGCAATCCCCCGCGGGAAGGCGAGCAACAACTAGGCGTCCCCGTACTCCGTCCGACGGAGCGGCCGGCGCGCCTCACGGCCGGCGGCGTCGGGCTTTCTCATTTCTCGCGCAAGCCACCAGCAGGTGTGCGTGCCTCGGTCCCAATGAAGCCATCGTCCGTGCTCCCCTGCCGCCCGAGGCATCCGCCGCGGCACCGGAGTGAGACGTCAAAGCCAACCCCCTCCTCTCCCTCCTCGGCAGGCAGGCAGGTAGCCTGTCTTCCTGCTTCCTCGTGCCAGAGCGAGCGGCCACACGCCTCGCAGAGGGAGGAGGGAATGCTTCGAGTGAGACCTCAAAGACGACCTCCTCTCCCTCTGGCCAGTTCTCTGGCACTTCTGGCAGAGAGGGACGAGAGGGGGAGGGCATAATGGTTGTGGGGAGGGTAGAAGCGTAGGACGAGGAGGCGACCAGGTGAATCGGCAGGTCCGAAAGAAAAGCGGCCCCCTTTGGGTGCGCTGCTGCCCCCAAATTACTGGAGTACTCCGTGGCGTGGGGACGCGGATGGTTTCTGGCCTGTTCCAGTTCGCCACCTGGAGGACTTGTTACTCTGTGACGTCGATGCGCTAACCGCGCGCGTGACTCGGCTTGTCCAGTGAAACTCCGAGCACCCAAGGAGTGATGACGGGTAAAATGGTGTTGTGCGACGCAGAGCCTTTCATATGCTGACCAAAGGCTCTGGTGCGAAGGTTGCGTTCGCAGAGAGAGAGAAGTAACTTAACTGGAGAAGCTGGTGATCCTAGGCTCGCAACAACCAGAACGACAGAAACGACCAGAACACCGGCACAACCCTGACTCATGCTTGCTTTGCGAAGCTACCTTTTGGATCGCTTGCCGCGTTGTGTACGGCGAACACTTGTCCCGGCGACTTCGTCGTTGCTGTCGTTTCGGAGGCTGCGAAACGCAACCGACACCATTGTATGAAACAGCCTTTGGTCAGCCCTAGAGTAACCGTCCGTATATGCTCGACAATAGCCTTTTGCGTGCTGCCATCTTCGGTAGCTAGCACAGTACAAGTCGCGGAGATGTCGTCCGACCTGCAGGTGCTTTTCGCGATATTTTCGGTTGCGTCGTTTGCTATCATGCTCGCTTCGGGATGGTAACTACTAGCAGGCTTCTTTTTGTTTCCAGCTGTAGATGCATGAGATGTGTTTGACCAGGCTCGTTTATGCTGAAGTTTAATGCTAAACGAGCATCGAGATGAAAGAGCAATCCTTCTGATCTCAAGGAACCGCTATATCAGATTAAAATTCTTTATTTTTCTCCAAAGGAAGAGGGGAGGGAGAGACAGAAACAACTTAGTAGTTACCTTGACAAAGCCCCTTCCTCCCCCAACAAGAGAAGCAAATCAGAAAGATAAGGAAACACACATCTGCTCTACGAATGGCAGCGGAGGAACCTTTCTTGGTCTCGGCATTGGTGCAATAAAGCGGTACAGTGAGACTACAAACCTCGTAAATAATAATGCGGATGCTGGGAATTGTTTAGCTTGTAGTTAGGTGTCACTAAGTGCCTCAGATCTACTAAAGTAGTGCTTAAACTAGGAGAACACCTTACTTAGGGAATAGGGAATGATCGAGAAGATTGGAGAGCTCGGGGAATCCCGGGCTTCCAAGAACCTATTGGAGAACCCACGGCCTATTTATACTAAGAAAACAGCAACTTTGAAATGTCGTAGCCTCTCTTTTCTTTTCACTCTTTATTCCCCTAGATTGAACGATGAAGTCTCCATAAAACCTATTGTTAGCCAGCCAGTTTAAGAAAGAAGCGCTAAAAATATTAAAAGGTAAAGCACTGGCGAAAAAGAAAAAAGGGGGGGGGGGGTAAGGTATCGTTCCTACCGCTTCAACGTTTATCCGAAGGAGAAAAAAATGGACGCGACGAAACGTCTAAAAGCGACCATTAGATACGCCAGCTGAGCGGAACGACCACAAAGAGAGCGAATCCGAGACGTCGGGGATGCAAAAACTGACCTCTCCACCGAGAAATAAAATATATAAAATAAAACCTCGGTGCTGCCAGCAGGCCCCACCAAGGTGCCCCAAAATATCGTATCGAGAAAGGGGGGCCCCATACGCACCGCCACCGACGAAAATGAATCGCCTCCCGGCCCTGGAGCGGACATTCCGTAGGAAGAGAGACAGACGGAGCGAGCGACACGAAGCCTCGAGAGGACCGCAAGCCTGTGTTTAGGCCGCCGGGCAAGCCAGGGAAAGTCGTGCAACCAGGACGACGATGATGATCCCTCGGCGGTCGGCGCTCTTCCCGGCCGATTGCGTAGACACGGTATGATTCTCAGGGGGGCTCATCATATACCCAGGCACGCGAGATTAAAACGAGAGCACGTGATCGCCTGTGTTGCCAGCCCCGCGGGGACGTGGGGCTCGCACACGCACGAAACCAGCGTCCCCTAGACAAGAAAGGTGCTGGATTTTCTTGCGTCACTTAGAAAGGTCACTGTAGGGCAGATGGGACTGCTGTGTCGGCGATCAGCTGGGGTTCGTGTTCTCACTTACCAGACACAGGAGCGGGATCCAAGGGGGGGGCGCCCTCTTCCCCCCCCCAAAAGAAGTCGACCCCCCTCCCCCCTTCTCGGAGGGCAATTTTACATGGGTGGACCCCCGGTGCACACGAAAGAATGGGAAAATAGTATCCTTACAAATTTTTCGCCACCCAAAAAAAACAACAAAAAAAAACAACGGAGTTCTGATTTGCCCCTGATTGGACAAGAGTTACGAACTCTGACGCGGCACTCGCGTTCAACCTGTAAGCCTGACAGTGGCCATCAGCATTAGCACTTCCTTATAAATGCTGATGAAACCGGAGCCTATCCATCGTTGAAAACGTGGTCTGTTCGAAGATTGAATGAGAGAAAGCGGAGAAAGAGTGAAGGAGCTGGTGGAGGTTAATCAGGAATTCACGACGAAAGCAAGGCCAAGCGGGTTTTTTCTTAGTGCACCGGCGAAAGTTCCAACGTGATCTCAGATCACTGGAAATAATGTAGCTGTTATTGCAACAGCTAGAGCTCCTCTCCGTGGGCTGTACCGTCCAGATTACCTAAGCATAAGCGAGTAAGGAAACGGTTATTGAACTGCATGTGTATGCACTTGTGCTCGTATGCTGCCGAGTCTGAAACACACGGCTGGACCACCTGTTCCAGGGAACTCAAAGCTGTCTATCCGGGATTCAAGGGAGCCTCTGAATAGCAGGACAGCCGAGACTCCCAGACTTTCTGAATATCCATCTGGTGAAGACTCACGACGAGTGAACGATACAATTACAGTGAGCCGCTGCCACTCTGAAACACAAGTCTTAGGGACCCTTGCCCTCGGTGGCGGTGTCTCGGGTATATCACAGTCAAGCCAGACAATGTACAGTTCCTTAAAACGTGTCTGTCCCGTTTTTCATACTGCCGTCCTCTCAGCCCTCTTTCAGACGGGGCACCGAAAATGCCAGTTATGCCAAATGGCATTCGGTGTAAATGCCATTCAGTCAGTGCCGCACGGCAACTCAAAGGGCGTTCGGGCTAAAAGTCATTTATTTAGCCCGGAATGCCATTTGAGTGACCGTGTTGCACTGATTACCCGTAACACGGGCAACTGTCGAATGCCATTTACAACGAATGACATTGGTGTGATCGGCGAATCAGCTCGCAATCTGTCGCGCGTGGAATGCGCCACGCCCGGAGTGTCGCGCGCTGATTGGCGTCCGCTCAAATGTCATTCGGTGTAAATGGCATTCGGGTTGCCCGTGTGGCACGGGTATAAATGGCATCACACGGTCACACCTAATCGTCATTTGGCGTAAATGGCATTTTAGGCTGCCCGTCTGACGGAGTGAATAAATCAACAGGATTTTCAGCGCAACCTAAAATTCCATTAGCAACGTGTGTACACTGTTGAGAGTTGGCCCTGAACGCGGGTGTCTCTCGTCTATGAGGCGTCATTATGCTTCCTCCCGACAAGTCTGGCTGCCTCGTCATCTTCTAGTTCGGCTGACGGGGACCTGCAACGCCCTATGTTACGTCCAATGGATCCGAGATCCGGACAACGTAAATCACGAATTCATCGCGCAACGTATAGCCGAGCTTCCTTCGACGCGCTGATTGGACACGAGGACCAGCCGAACGGTGACGCACGTATCTTCGCTCGATCTCGCTCTGATGACGTCAAAATTCTGATGCTCTCATTATTCTACGCAGCGATGATGAAGGCCCGCCATTTTCTGGTACGACGATATGAGCGCCGAGGCGTTTCGGTGGGAGCCCTCCTATGATTGTTTTCCGTGACATCAGGACCAGGATTTGCCCCATCGTTCGTATACAACGTCACGAGTTGTGGTCCTGGCTACTTATCAGCTCCAGCAAACGACAGGTTCGATGGTGCGTGGTGTGTGTGTGTGTAAAAGCATATTGACTAACGCCATGAAAGTTAACGTTTTCTCCGTCGACGAAAGCGACATTAATCCAACTGAAGACGTCATAGTGAGCCCTTGGCCAATCGTAGAAGGCCGACCACAGCGACGCCTTTGATCGCAGCACGTCACCCATATACCAAAAGCCGGAAGACAGTTTGCCGGAGCTTCGAACATCCGTGGGCGCACCACGGCCCAGGGTGCGAAAGCAACAGAGAAGGGGGAGGGACTCACTCTGGACCCATAGGTTGTTGACGTCCAGCTCGAGGTGTGCCGACTTGAGCCCCACGCAGAAGGAGGCGACCACCAGGAGACCCACGAAGAGCACCTTGCCCGCGTTGCAGGTCCACGAAGCGCCCCAGCTGGAGCAGCTGGAGCTGGACGCGGCTGCGCAGCTCCAGGGACCAGCGCGCCCCGCTGGCGCGGCCCTGCGAGCATGATCGAGGGCGGTTAGCGCTGCTGTCCCTGAGCTCGGAAGCACCTGGCGCGAAACAGTGATTAAAACCCCACCACCAACACCCTTCGGGCTAAATAAATAAATAAATACTTATGCATTTAGTAATATTACCAGTTTCTTTTCAGAACTTGTAGCAGGGTGGTTACACACGCATTGAAGATCATGCGTTAGTTGGTGGTGCAGTTTAAGAACAGACAGTATAATACAGCAGGTTACACACATTAGAGGGTGAACACAATCAGACTTCACATAAACATACATATATACAACATGCCAATTAAAAAAAAAAAAAGGAAAAACAGCTCGCCTACGTAGTGTCGTTCTTTGTATTTTTAGTAGGCACAAATCATGTGATAGTGGTCTCATGCATTTGCGAATGAATCTACAGACGTGGAGTGAACGATGGAGTCGGGAAACCGATTCCATTCAGACGCTACCGGCGAGAAAAATAAGTATTTACACAAAGTACACAAACGAATGCAGAGTGTAAGTTCGTCTGCTTTTTCCACAGGGGTTGCAGGATGTCAGAAAGACGCCGAGCTCCGATTGGTTGTGATGGAAGGATAGCGGCGAGACCTCAATGCTAGCTGCCTTCAGGTCTACCCACTATCCTTTCAATCGGAACCAATCAGAGCTCGGCGTCTTTGTGATGTCACTGCGACCCCTCCGCAAGAAGCAGACGAACTTACGCTCCGCGTAGATGACTTGCACGCATGACGTCATGATGCTGGTGGTCCTTTCTACTCGTCCTGGCCGGGAAAAAAAATACAAATCCGGTCGTGCGAAATGAATGCTGCAGAAGGTACGCACTCATAGCCCTGAGCAGAAAGGCTACCACAATGACGTTTGATGTGATGTCAGTGGAAGCCGTGTATGGTACAGTCCCCCGGAGCATCTTTCAGAAATTTCCGTGCAATGTGTTCGGAACCTGGGGTTAGGGAATATTAGGTCACAACTTTCTCGTCTCGATTTTAACTCGGTCAAACCCAAATATTGCAGATTGCCATGCAATTCTGTTGCTGCGTGATGATGATGATGATGATGATTTGATGTTTTATGGCGCAAGGGCAACATGAGGGCCAAATAGCGCCAAGATCCTGTTTAGCTAATAGATATGTAGTATGTTAGTGCGTATGGGTAAAACTAATGTGCTGTGTTTAGCTTATACAAAAATGGGTAATGAGGCCTATAGAGTGTAAAGGGCTCCAAAAATTCATGTATATTAGAGAAGTGACTTGAGGCCACTTTTTTGAAGGAACTGAATAGGTCTTTGAGCGAAATCTGAGGTTCATGACCTAACACCAAACAAGGATGAAATGGAATGTTAAATCTTCTTAGTGGTGCTAAAAAGTGGTTTAAGGAAAGGTTCGAGCTTCCCGCAAACAAAGAGATGCATTACCGTGTAAGGTCTGAATCACTATGCTTCACAGGTAGGAGATTTCTCGCCCATTAAGAGATGTGAGTGTGTTAAGCGTGTATGTCCAATGCGCAGTCGTGTTAACAATACACTGTCAGGACGCGAGAGGTGACGGTGGTCCTGAAATTTATCTGTAGTAGGGTGAAGAGTATGGAGCTTGTTACCTACACATTTCTTCCATTGCCGCAACCATTTTGCAGACTTGGACGTAGTTCAACTACTCTACTCAAACTACTGTAGTTTAACTACTTTTCCGAGTAACTTGGTAACTTTCAATTACAACTTTATTTGGGTAATTAGTAGTTTAACTTAACTACATTTTTCAGGTAACTTCTACTCAAATTACCAACTACTTTCGAAATCTAGTGCTAATTTTGCTCACCACAAAAGTTTGAGCGCAGAAATAAATAAGACGCCGGCAGATGAAGTGACGTTTCCGAGCAAGGGGCCCCCTCACATTCCATTCCCACGAACTTATACTCGACAGCCGTAGAAACTGCATCACAAGCGTCCTTGGGCCAAGGTGGCGACGAGCAGCCTGAACATAACACTGGCGCGCACGAACGCAGGAACAGATGCTTAACAAGCCTTGGTCGGGTATTGACCTAATCCGGTAATGCACGCAGGCGCGCGCTTCCAGCTGCAACCGTGAAAGACGGGGACACTCCGAGGGTTGTTGTTGTTTTCATGTTGTCTGCCTTTAGTGAGTTCTGACTCAAGCGGTTTGGGGGTTCCACGGGTAGGCGCCACTGGAATGACCTCGCGCTGGGCGCCTGTTCTCATGGTCGCCTCGTCGTCAGCGCATACTCCCTTGCAAAGCCAGACTCCCTCGCGCACAAACGCACACACGGATAATCCGTTCATGGGAGCACCTTCCCGCTTCGAGCGGCAACTACGAGCGACGATGTGTGTTCACGTAATCCTTCGCGTCCTTCCGATACCGTAGTCGACGGAGAGGATTGCGAGTCATCCTTGTGAGATCCTTTTGTTGGACCCGGTTTCAGCGGCGAAGTATACTTCGTTTCATCTTTTGTTAAACCAAAACAATTTTTTTCTTCAGTAGCGTAGCACTAGCACCGCAACGAAACGCGCAGTCGTCCGGATGATCTCATCGTCGTGGCGCGAGACTTGAACCCTTGACGGTCAGGTGCACTCGCTCAGCGTACTCTCCGAACGTCGTGGGAATAAAGAGGGGGCAGTCATAACAATCTTAACTTTCCTAAAAAAAAAAAAGAAGATTTTTTTTTATATAAAAGACCTTTTAGCAAAGGCAAACCTCACATGTTTCGTCATGAACACCGAAGATGCTGACACTCGCTTTCCCGACCCTGCACAGCTTGTTTTTGAAATTCAACGCTGCCGTTCCCCCAGCGCGTCGGTGGAACGTCTTTTTAGCTTGGCTTGGCACGTCTTTAGGAGGAAAAGGGAAAACTCTCCTATCAAGAACTTTGAAAGTCAATTGCTTCTGCGAGCGAATAAACTATTTTGGTGAAAACGCAAGCCATAAATAGACTGCATTTATTTTAGGCTCGCAGGGGTTTTCACGGATCAAAACTGCTGTTCATTTTGCTACCACAAAAATATAAAAAGTAACTTCGAAAGTAACTTCAAAGTAACTCGCTACTTTTTTACAGTAGTTAGTAGTTTACTCAATTACTATTACAAATGCGTAATTTCTACTCTACTCTAATTACTTTTGGCGTCAGTACTCAGTAACTTAACTTAACTACCTTTTTTGAGTAATTTGTACATGTAGTGCATGATAGGAACAAGTTGTGCTGTAGAGATAAAAACATGTACAGTCGCCCAATATTTTAATAATATCACGCGAGCGTCGACCGCCGGGACGGCCAGCGCTGTGCCGCAGAGAAATGCGGCGTCACGGGAGAGATTAGGCGCGTGCGCACAAAGCTCTCTCCGGTGCGAGCGTCGTCTGTTAGGCTATTCTGTTGACCGCACACAGCCCCTGTTCCTTATCTGCTGGCACAGCTGACCGCCTTTAAGCAAAGATCTGAACAGCGCTTGCTTGCGTGATACCGTGATACTGCTCAGGCGTGAAAGAAACCGCGCGTCATCTCGTTTAATTTAGTTTTTTTTTTATTCTTTTATTTTTTGTTTGCGTTTACTTTGTCAGCACCAAAAAAGAAAAAGATGATGACGCGACGAGCTGAATGCAACAATGCATTAAACTATATACCGCAGCCAATGCCACATGACATCGTGCTTCCACGTGCAGTTGTGCCCAACAGGAAGGCCACGTGACACACTTTTAGCGATGAAATGGCCAAGATGGCCCATAGCGTTGGCTGTGGTACAACACAAAGTGAAACGGAGTATAAACAATCGGCGCAACGTGCTGCTTTGCTCCGAAGCAGGGGCTGTGTGCGATCAGCGGAATAGCCTAGCAGACGACGCTCCCCGGAAAGGGCTTTGTGGGCACGCACTTAATCTCTCCCGTGACGCCGCATTTCTCCGCGGCACGGCACTGCCCGTCCCAACGGTCGACGATCGCGTGATATTATAAAAAAATTGGGCGACTGTACATGTTGCCTCCCCCTTTGCATCTGGCAAGCGAGACCACTCAAAAATGTTTGAGAGTAGCTGTGTAGAACCGACATGTTTAAACATCCTGTTGACACAATTATTCATACTAAAAGGTATGCTTAACCGAAATTTGAAGCTCGCAAAACAAGACTGAAGCGATAGACAGGATGCTGGAAAACCCCCAAAACAATACTCATAGAGCATTATTTCTAACGGATGGCCGTATTTTTGGAAAAGTGTGCGATTGAACAAGGCCGACGAGACATGCGACGCCGCGATTCTCATTCCCTCTCCTCTTGGCTTCATCCCCTCAAGCAGGTGAACCAAAGCAGGAATGAGAGAATCGAGGCCACTTTCCCTCATTCTAAAGTGTTCCAGGAGAAGTATGACGTCACATTTCTTGTTTGATAGCGCCCTTCTTTTCCAAGAATACGGCCATCTGTTTGAGATATTGGTGTATGAGTGATGTTTCAGAGTTTGTAGAGCTCCATTGAAAGCTCTGCGGCCTTATTTTATGAAATCCAAATTTTGGTACAGCGTCCTTTTAAACAAGATTTTTCAAATTTTACTTTATAATGAACATAAAATTGGACAACTTGCTAACTTACAACAGTGTCCACCCGATAATGCCGTACAATGGTTCTGTCACACGCACCAACCGAGAGGATTGCTGCAAGTCCATCCGCCCTCAACTTTTAGTCACCTTTGAGCCTGAAGAACTGCTGTATAAGGACCGTCCAGCCACTGAACACACAAAGAGGAACACGGGAAATAACACTCGGTCACGAGCGAAGTCTCTGGGCGGAAAGCCCTCCATGCCAAATGAGCACTGTCGGGTTACGGCAACGGCGTAGTACACAGGTTGTGCTTCTTCTATGCCTTCACCGCTGCGGTGGGTGGTCGTAGCTAGTCGTAGCAGATTGTGTCACGTCTGTTGCTCGTACCAAAACACCAGAGCCGC
Organism: Ixodes ricinus; assembly: GCA_037355805.1. Classification (NCBI taxonomy): domain Eukaryota; kingdom Metazoa; phylum Arthropoda; class Arachnida; order Ixodida; family Ixodidae; genus Ixodes; species Ixodes ricinus. Next base: position 7,035 of record JAZHYW010008622.1, on the reverse strand, counting down.
GTAGTATTCTTGTTGCCGAAGTTTATAAGCCTACGTTCCTGGTCTACACACACTACAGAAAGCCAGCCGCTAGCAAAGCTAGCTAACCCCATTTCTGCTTCGGCGACAAGCCGCCAGGGCGATGACACCGCCGCTGAAACTTCTGCCTCGGCTCTTCAAAGAGCCAGGGCCCCTCAGTGCGCATGCGCGACACTTGCTAGGCTGCTCTGCCTGTACCAAGTGACACGTGCCCGCATGTCCCCTCTCATAATCCTTCTGACTATATGTGCCCCGTATTGTACATGCTCATACAGTGCACACAGCGAAAGTTCATTTTGAAAGTGCTCCACAATCGGCCTACAATGCTGCGAACACTACAATGCTGCGAACACATAGCACATGGCCACTATAGGTGACGACACTTGGAATACCTGCCATCCGTCTTCGTGGTGCAAAGTCGCTTTCTCAGTCGTCCTCACGAGGGGCAAGGAAAGGCAGGCACTGCATAAAAAAGCAATACATATTATAACACTGGCTATGGCAAACTAGTTCCAAAGATGATACAGTCATGTCTCCTTAATATGGACACCTCTGTTCTATAGAAATGTTTTTTTTTTTAATGTAAGGTGTCCACATGAGAAAACTAAATTTAAAACATACAGATAGGATAACAAGCATAGCCAAACAAACACAGTTTATTCAGCTAAAAAATAATGAGATGCGAGTTTGCTCTAACGCTTTAGAGCCGTTTAACATGTAGCACTACTGTCGTTTACAAGAACAGATACCCAGACTGTAAAGTGATGATCGGTTAAATAGCAAAAGATGTTGCACTGTATGCACAAGCCGGACGTAATTGACACTTAGCTGCCGGCAGTTAGGATCCTACAATCGTATGATTGCAGAAGGGAATGACATATGGTGCCTACGGCTGGAATAATGTCGTGCTTCGTGGTAGAAAAAGCACAAAATAAACACAGGATGGAGGAACCGAAACAGACAGGAAAGCACCACAAAGTATTAAACTTGTCGAACATTAAATTTTCTTGAATTACACCTCACCCATGCTTGCTACGTGATAAAGCCCAAAGCTTAGTTCAATGCCAATCAATATTAAATGTCTTTAGATGGGCACTTCCTGCCCGATCATGGCCTTGTAGTGGCCCCAAGCCACGTCCGAACGCGGCCCGAGCGGGGCGAACCAGATTTCCCTTCTCTCCCGCATCGAAGAGTTTCCCTTCCCCTGCAGCTTGGGAAGAGAAAAGACGACGGGGAAAGGGGGTGAACTCGGGAGAGCGGAGAACTGCTAAAAATAAAGTTAGTTGAGTTTGGTACGCACGCCCGTCTGGTCTCCCTTCTCTCGACCTCGCGTGCAACCCAACATTGGTGACCCGGACGTGATCAACAGCGCCATGACATCGGAACAGGATCAAAACGCCTTTTCTGTCTCCACCGTCAGCATCAAGTTGCCGCCATTCTGGACCGCCGATCCCAAACTGTGGTTCGTACAAGTAGAATCGCAGTTCGCCGCACGACGCATCACGTCAGATCTCGCAAGGTACCATCACGTGGTGAGCAGCCTGCCGCTCGCAACAGCTTGCGAGATTCGGGATTTGCTGCTCGCTCCGTCCGCCAAGGAGGCTTACAAAACGCCGAAGGAGACCTTATTCGACGGGTTACCCCTTCAGAGCCCCAGCGCCTGCAGCGACTTCTCCATGAAGCGGAACTTGGGGACCGGACACCGAGCCAGCTGCTGCATCACATGCAGCACCTGCTCGGCACGACGACGGCGGGTCTCGACAGCACCCTGCTGCGAGAACTCTTCTTCCAGCGGCTCCCCACAAGCGTGCGCATGGTGCTCACCTCCGTCGGAGAAACAAACCTCTGTAAGCTGGCCGAGCTCGCCGATAGACTAATGGCGGTTCCCCCTTCCGCCTTCTCAGCCGTGCAAGCGGAACCGGCTACTCCTGATCAACTGCAAGAGATCCGAGCGGAAATCTCGCACCTCACCGACACGGTAGCGGCCCTGCGGGCGTCTGATTCCCGCCCATCATCCCAGGGTAACACGCCGCGTCCGCAGCAGAGGTTCTGCTGGTACCACCGGAAGTACGGCAACGCCGCACGCAACTGTGTCCCGCCCTGCGAGCACTCGTCGGTAAACGGCCGGGGACGGCACTGGGGGTGACGAGTGCCTCCTGCCTCCGCGCTGTCGGGAAGTCGCCCCTCGGTCTTCTTTCTCAGCGACCGCGGCAAGGGCGTCCGTTTCCTCGTCGACGTGGGCGCAGAAGTGAGCGTGATCCTGGCGTCTGCTGTCGATCGGAAGCATCTAGGCTCGTCCCCCCTGCAAGCTGCGAACAACACAACAATCGCCACGTATGGGAATCGCTCATTATCCGTCGACAAAGGCCTCAACAGGACGTTCCGCTGGGTCTTCATCATGGCGGAAGTAAAGTTTGCAATCCTGGGAGCAGACTTTCTCCGTCACTTCGGCCTTTTGGTGGACATGCGGAACAGACAACTCGAGGATCCAGTCTCACAAGTGGCCGTGCAAGGCAAGCCTTCCAGACACCCTTCCCTCAGCCCTACGCTGCTCGGACCGTCGGGCTCTGCGTGCTTCGCAGCCATTTTGTACGAGTTTCCGGAACTGACGTGCCAGCCGCAAGCAAACTCGGTGGGAAAACACGACGTCTGCCACCACATCGTCACCACAGGCCCACCCGTCCACGCACGGCCCCGCCGTTTATCGCCGGAGAAGCTGCGAGTGGCTCGTCAGGAGTACAACCCCATGCTCGAGCTCGGTATTATTCGCCCGTCATCTATAGTCCCTGGGTGTCTCCACTCCACATGGTGCCGAAGTCCACGCCGGGGGACTGGCGCCCGTGCGGAGATTACCGAGCACTTAACCGAGCAACAGTCCCCGACCGCCACCCCGTGCCGCACATCCACGACATTACCACAAACCTGCAAGGCGCTACAATCTTATCAAAAGTGGATCTGGTCCGGGCATATCACCAAATCCCAGTAGCCCCGGAGGATGTTGCCAAGACGGCCATATCGACACCGTTCGGCCTCTTCGAGTTCCTTCGTATGCCGTTCGGCCTCCGCAACTCAGGTCAGACGTTCCAGCGCTTCATCAACGGCGTCCTGCACGGCCTCGAGTTCTGCCACGCCTACCTTGGCGACCTGCTCATCGCAAGTCGCTCGCCGGAGCAGCACGAGGAGCACCTGCGGACCATTTTCCAGCGCCTGACGGAGCATGGGATTATAGTGAACACGGCGAAGTGCGAGCTTGGTGTGTGCGAGCTGTCGTTTCTCGGCCACCTCAACTCGAGCTCAGGGATTTGACCACCGCCGGAGAAGGTACAAGCCGTCAGAGTTTCCCCAGCCAAACACGAGGCGTCAGCTCCGCGAGTTTCTTGGGCTGGTGAACTTTTATCGGTGCTTCGTTCCCCAGTGCGCGGCCATCCTGCATCCCCTTCACACCGACGACGCGGCAACAGCTTTTCAACCGATCAAGGACAGTCTCGCTGATGCCGCACTCCTCGCATACCCCCAGCCGGGCATCCCGCAGTGCGTCATGGTCGACGCCTCGGACACAGCTGCAGCTGAACAACGGAATGTGGCGACTGCCTTCTTCTCCAGAAAACTGACGCCCACTGAATGTCGTTACAGCACGTTCGGGCGCGAATTGCTGGCTGTCTACGCAGCAATCAAGCACTTCCGTTATTTCCTGGAAGGAGTAGAATTTTGTTGATATGACGGACCATAAACCGCTCACCTACGCACTGCGATCCCTGACCTCAGACGGTAGCGCTCACACGGCGCGCGAGCTGCGCCAGATGTCCTACAATTCCGAATACACTACGGACATTCGCCACATCAGAAGAGTCGAGAACGCGGTAGCGGACGCACTTTCACGCAGCCCACACAGCGCTCTTGGCTTCGCCCCGCTGCTGCAAATCGATCTCAGAGGGCTGGCAGCGGCTCAGCGCGGTGACGCCGAACTGAGTCACCTGCAAACAACACCAACAGCGCTAAAGTTGGAGTGGCTGCCCCTCGCGGGAGCGGAAGAGACAGTGTGCTGCAACGTATCTACAGACAGCGCTCGCCCATTCGTGCCCTCCCGTCTTCGTCGCAAGGTGTTCACGTCAATGCACACGCTGTCGCACCCAGGAATCCGAGCGACCCAGAAGCTGGTTACTGTTTGCTTCATTTGGCCTGGCATCAAACGCGACGTCCGGCAGTGGACATGCGAGTGTGTGTCGTGTCAGCGAGCCAAGGTCCAGCGTCATATTATGACACCCTTGGTATCCTTTCTGACCCCGGACGCCCGCTTCGACCACATTCACGTCGACATTGTCGGACTTCTGCCTCCTTGTGAAAGCCACTCGTATCTTCTGACCATGGTCGACCGCTTCACGCGTTGGGAAGCCGTCCCTATTCCAGACACGACCACGGAAACAGTCGCCCGCAACATCCTGCAGCATTGGCTGTTTCGGTTCGGGGTGCCTTCCACCATTACAACGGACCGAGGCAGTGAATTTGAGTCGGCGCTGTTCGCAAGTTTTGCGCATCTGGTTGGTACCACCCGTATCAGGACGACGGCCTACCATCCGATGAGCAATGGCATGGTAGAGAGGTTCCATCGCCAACTCAAGGCGGCCCTGATGGCCAACGAGGGACGCTCATGTGTCAAGGCGATACCACTTGTTCTCCTGGACATCCGGACCACGCTGAAAGCGGACATCGGCTGCAGCGCAGCTGGGCTCGTCTTCGGTACAACACTCCGCCTACCCGGCCAGTTCTTCGTGCTAAGCCAACCGCAAGCCCAAATCGCCAACGGTGACTACGCGTCGCGGCTGCGCGATATCATGAAGGAGCTCCGTGCTACCCTTCCCCGTCAGCCGGCGGCACGACCCATACATGTGAGCACGGACCTTGTGTCTTGCACGCATGTGTTTGTACGACACGACGCTGTGCGGCGCCCTCTTCAGCCCCCGTACGATGGGCCATTTATGGTGCTGCGCCTCAGAAACAAGATGATGACCATCGACAGGCGCGAGATGTCGTGTCGATCAACCGCGTGAAACCGGCCCATATCGAACACTCGGCGACCACGGCACCCACCCCCGCCATGGCCGCACCTCCTGCAAGGCTCCCGGCTATGCCGAACATTCAACCCCCAGTTTTCACCACCCCCCAACACACGTGGCGGATGGCGCACCAGTGCCCCTGTTCGCCTGGACCTCTAATTTTTGACTTGTGGACTGCAACATGTTCGCGCACTCTCTATGGGGGGAGTGATGTAGTGGCCCCAAGCCACGTCTGAACGCGGCCCGAGCGGGGCGAACCGGATTTCCCTTCTCTCCCGCATCGGAGAGTTTCCCTTGCCCTGCAGTTCGGGAGGAGAAAGGACGACGGGGAAAGGGGGTGAGCTTGGGAGAGCGGAGAACTGCTAAAAATAAAGTTAGTTGAGTTTGGTACGCACGCTCGTCTGGTCTCCCTTCTCTCGACCTCGCGTGCAACCCAACAGCCTTTACTGCAAAGCACTGTTCACACATTTGCGAGTCCTGCAGTGCCTTGTGGAACGGTGGGCGATACTGCCGTTCCGCAAGGCACTGCAAGACAAACCACGCTCAACTTTCGAATGTCGACGTGCTTACGGAATGCTGCAACAAATTTATCATACGCCGAGGGAAAAAAAAAAGGAAGTCGCGTGCCTGCGTGTGCTTATTGCCAGTGTTTTCTGCTCTGCTATGTACCCTGCTTGCGTGCTGTGATTTGCAAGCCAGCGCAAGAAATGTGTTTCCATGATTTGTTTGTGTGTTCAGCTGTGCGAGGTTGTGATTGAAGCAACCAAGAAGTATAGACCGCCGTTCTTTTCATCAAGCTAAGGCTTCGCTCAGCCGAACCGGGGACGATGACTGCTGTTGTTTACATGATTTTCGACAGCTTTGTGGAGTGACTGTGTGTTTAAAATTGCAATCCCAAGAGCAAAAAGACGTTACCACAGACTATACTGTTAAAGGTTGCTGTTTAGAAGTTTCAACTGGCAGGCTCTGGCTACGCCCACGTTAATATTCATTCAACATTGTTTGCATTTCTACTTATTTTGTGATCGCTTCATTTGCCAAACACGTTAGTGGCCGGTCACCTTACCAATGAAACTAATCTGCTGGTGTCTCCGGCGAAGAATTCCCTCAGGGCTACGTGCAATGCACAACACAGTCTGTAGCCTGTTTTGACTGAAAGCTTCACACTGGGGAAACGTTGTTGTTGTCACAAATGCAGTGAAGGAATGCGATAGGATTGAGGGACGACAGGGGGATTCTCCAAGTTGACTGACTGACCGCATGAGCATATGTTTATATCGCCACCGTGTTTCCTCCACGCAGGCGACGGAGAAAACGATATGGAGACTCCTTGCGCTTGCCTAGTTTCTCTACAACGTCGAAATACGAGACACCCGGCAGCGAAGTGTCGATAGTGCCGGTGAGAGCGGTGGGACAACGACCAGCCCAGGATTGCGGCTTCGTCACTTTTATGCGTCGGTGTCTTCGGTTTCCGCTCTCTGCAGCTTCCACCGGGACGATAGCCGTGCCTAATTGTGCTAGCTTTGCGCACCACAGTTCGTAGGGTTGTCAGGGCCCGAGCGAAAGCTCGCGCAAAAGAACCGGCGAGCAGTCGAGCCGTTTCGCAATCGACGGGATGGCTAAACGACAGCTGTGTGAATCGGGCCTAACGCTATTGCGTGATACACGATAAAGACCTCAGCCGGCTTGCTCAAAGCAAATCTAACGTTCTTGAACGGCACGTAACAAAAATTTGAAACGTACTACATTCTATACAAACTTGATAAAAAGTCAAACACTCACCTTCGACTCCTAGGACCGCCGTACCGCTGGTACCGCTTTCAGGCAAAAGCAACATGGCGCTCGCCGTTTTGGGGTGTTGGGCTGGGATGTTTTCAGTGTTGTTTACACGCCTTGTCGTGTAAACCGAAACCGAAACACCAATTTTTACTACCCCAAGTAATTTTATGACGATTTATCACTC